>JAPFFP010028097.1:0-15893 GCA_026153255.1 Solanum medicagineum | reverse complement strand
GCTGTTTGTACATTCTGGGAGCTGCTGCAGGTGAGGATAGGGCATAAAAACAGAGGAAACTCTGCCGAAATTTCGGTGGAATTCTTCGACTTTAAATTGTGGTTTTGCGACTTAATATTGGTTTAAGTGCCTAATCGGCACAAGTCATGGCCTCGGGGTTGGGCCGTGACAAAAGCTTTATGAAATTCACAAATAGATGAGGATTGAAGTTGGCTTGGATTTCTCCGAGGATTTCGATGGCTGCCCCTTATACTAGGGTTCTTCAATTTGTTCGTCGCTCAAGATTTCTTAGGGGGTTTTCCAAGATGACTCGCGGCTTGCCCAATAATGAAGGCGAAGAGGGATTATATAGGGAACGATTAAGGTTTGAAATGGGGGGAAAATAAATTCAAAATTTGAAAATAGGTAGGGCCGATTTCCTCAATCTTGAGGGAAAGGGATGGGGAGCGTGCAGTGACCGTTGGGGGTTGTCGGGGTTTGGTCCGTGGTCGCTAGTTTTCTAGGTTCAAGCAGACAATGGAGAAGAAGAGAAAATGGGGAATGGGAAAAGGGGTCTGCGGGTTTTGTTGAAAGAGGAGGAGAATGGAAATTGGGGGCGCGTGGCCTCACGTGCCCGGTTATATAAGTTTTTTTTTTTTTGAATTAATGGCTTCAAGTCGTTAAAATGAAATAAAGGCTCGATGATTAATTGTCACTGTGAAGAGTAAAAATTCGGTGTCAACAGCAAGCACCAATATCTAGTTTCTATTCTACAAATCACTGTGACATACATTAAATGATTATATCTTATAATCATTCTAGTTGTTTCATTTGTCCTGTTTCGAAAATTACTAGATAACTTAGCTACCTAAACACAATCATGAAAAGCTGCCTCAAATATAGAAATTAATCTTTTTATAATATTCAAATATAAAAAATGTTCATATATAGTTTCATATTGAGTTACATAAAGTGTGTGTCTATTTATTTAATTTTATACAAATTCAAGTATCTATTTGTGTCTTTTAAGTTGATGTATGTAGATGCTAATTGAAGCCAATTAAAAATTGTGCCTTTAATTTAACATATCACATCATTTTGCAACATACATCAAGATAAAACTATACCTCGAAATTAGTCGCAAATTGCAAACAAATTCAAAAACACTTATTATAGATTTAAATTTTAGTTGGGGTAGCACCCATAAATTTGAGGATTTATAAAATATTTTTTATGTTGTTTAATCAAGCATTAGCATGTAATCCCCCAAAATCAAAATAAAAACTTTAAATTATAGAAAACAGTTGATCGACAATGTAAGAAGAAGGCTAAAATACAAAATTTTATGTAATTTTATTTGCAGACATATGATTTTAATTCTCATAATTGCACGATTACTTTTATGTTATGTTAACTTAATGAACCTTGCGAAATTCATATTATTATAATAAATTACATTAATTACTTAAAAAATAAAAAATAATTGTCACACAATATAAAACTTAGTATCAAAATTATTTTCTAAAATATGGTTATAGAGCCTTGTGTGATGGTCCACCACCTGTCGTGAAAAAATCATGTGCAAATTGAATAGTGCTACGCAAAAATCTTAGCGAACATCTAAGTCCGTGACACTTGTCAATATATTGATTTGGGAGTATTCCATACCCATAGGAATATAACATTTTAAAAAATAAGGTTTAATGATGAATAATTTGTCTCTTTCAGTTGTAACTAAGAGGAATATGTCATTTCAAATTTTCATGACTTGCACATTATAAAGTCATTTTGATTTTAAAAAGAAAATAAATATGTGACCTATTTATTTGATAGACTAAATAAGAGAAACGAAGCAAAAATATTTAAAGAAGAGATAGAGAGATGTCACATGAATGTACATAACAAATGATTCAATTATGGTTTCTATTATATAATATTTGCTAACACAATTGTTATTGAGCTTGTATTTTGCGATGCTAACCTTAAAATTGATATTCCAACGTAAAATTCAATCAACTCCCATGAATAAATACAGAAGCAACAATTACTAAAAATTGAAACACACACAAAATAAATAAATAAATAAATAAATAAAAAATAAAAATAATCATCAAAAAGAAAAAAACTTGAATAAAGAACCAACTACCATGACAGGATCATCTTGAATAAAAATAAAATAATACACAAGAACGTATGCAACAAATATTATATTTGTAACGATAACGGCTAAGAATACCCCTGAATTATAGGAAAAGGTCCACATATGCCCATCATCCAATTTGGTATGAAAATACTCTTCTATTCATCTTTTTGGTCCAAAAGTACCCTTTCATTCACCTTTTTGACTAATTTATTAAGTCTTAAAGCTAATAACTCTTTCTTTATTTTATTATGTATCATTATCTTATGGAATCAAATGAACCCTCATCTTTACTAAATTTTTTCCTATAATTTATCCAAATCAAAACAATATACCTCTTCAAGATCTCAAGTTTTTTAAAATAAAAAATTCTATTTTTTCCTTAAAAAAATTGTTTTGGGGTCATGAAAAAGGTTATCACATTGACTTGGAGAAATATTTTGCAAAAATCTAAAACAAAAATAATTGAAATTAAATAATACAACTTTCTGTATTTGTTGGAACTTTTTAGTTATTTGGGTCATTAAGTAGGTATGTTGGTTTGGCTTGGATGAATAATGGGAAAAAACCAAAACAATTTTTTTAAAAAAATTTGAAATTACAACAATATATATGTAATACCCGTTACATTAATAGGTCGAAATTTGGAGAGAGAGAGTGCAAGTCTGAATGTATGAGCACCATCTATGATTCGTGACTGTGTTTACGGATCGTAGATGATCCTCATAGATGAACACTAACACTTGGTGAAAATTTTAAAAGTTGGCTGGAGTACAAAGGGTCCTTACGGATTGTAAATGTAAGTACAAGTTCTGAATTGAAGTTGTAGTTGAAGATCAGAGAAATGAAAAATGAAGTTCAATAGGACGAAGCCTATTGATGGGACATTGTAGACCAAGTTCGTAGATGGGTTTAGTGATTAGAAAGGGATTAGAAAATTTGGGTAAGTATTGGAGGTAAGGACAAGGGGTATCTATGACCCGTAAAAGAAACTATGAGCCATAGATTGGGTTCGTAATTTGGGGCCTCAAGTTTCAGGTTTCTAATCTTTTGAGGTTTAACAAGGACGAAACCCCTTCCATAAGGTATAGATGGGTCTATGACCCGTAGACCTATCTCGTGGTTTTCCTTTGGCCAATTTTAATGAAGGGTGTCTTTGTCTTTTCCTCCTTCCTGTAGTCCTAAAATACGTCATTTTGGTTCCTAAACTTACTGTTAGGAACCCAGAAAATCTCTAACCATATGCTGTAAATTTTTCAATCACAATACAAAGATAACAACACACTACACTATTATTTTTTTCACCAATAAATAGAACAAGTTTACAAATATATAAATAAAATCTGAAATGATAATTCTCCCAACAACCAAGGTACTTTGAGGAACCTTATCCTCCAGTTCATTTTTCAGAAACCAAAATCCCTCCAGATTAAACTTCTTGTACAATATTAAATAACTATCTTAACTTCTAGGTAACTGCTAAAAATACATATACATAGTAATAACTAAATAAAGTAGTAATATTTAAGCCTTATTTTTATATGTCTTCTTGCGTTTATAAACCTTAGTAGTAGTAGGTCTAACAATACCCGCCCCAGCGAGTTTCACCTTGTGCTCAAGGTGAAATTGATGAAATTGAGCATTAATAACTTCATAGGGTTCCCAAGTATTCTCAAAGTCAAGCAAGTCCTTCCACTTAACTAGAACCTCTTGGAAGCCCTTCAAAAGTGTCTGATAATCTATCACACCTTTAGATTGGACTAGCATTTCAAGATCTTCAGACAAGAAAAGAGGGAGTTGTTGAACTGGAATTGAACCTTCACAGCACGCTTAAGCCAAGAAACATGGAATACGGGGTGCACCCATGAAAAAGAGGAGAAATCAAGGTGGTAAACGACTTTCCCAATTTTGCTTAAGATATTATTTGGACAGCAGTAATGAGGGCTTAACTTCTCATTAACCTTTTTAGCCAGTGAACAAAGCTTGAAAGGTTTCAAGTGAAGATAAACCAAATCACGAGGCTGGAACACAACTTCACAACGCTTAGCATCAACATAAAATTTAGTTTGAGCTTGAACATGAGTCAAATTATCTTTGAGTTCATCTAAAATAGTGTTACGAGCAACAAGTTGCTAATTGATCTCTTCAGCAGCAGAAATGTCTTCACTAAACCGCAACAAGGAGGGAGGATCATGTCTATATAGATCTTTAAAAGAAGTCATCTTGGTAAAACCATGGTAAGTGGTATTGAACCAAAATTCAGCCAGGAAATCCATCTTGGCCACTGTTTTGGATGTGTTCCTGCAAAACAACACAAATAAGGGTGAATAATTATAGTTCCAGCCAATTTGAATAATTCTTGACAACATTGGCTGGCAAAAACCTGATCTCGATCAAAAACAATAGATTTTGGAAACCCATGCAATCATACAATCTCACGAACAAACAATTCAGCTACACTCTTTGTTGTATAAGGGTGAGATAAGAGAAGAAAATGGCTATATTTAGTGAAACGGTCCACCACAACTAGTATAGTGTCCCATTTCTTTTGGCAGTCCGTTGATAAAATCCATAGCATTATCATCCCAAACTTGAGTAGGAATAGGTAATGGTTGCAGCAAGCCAGCAGGACTCAGGGCTACATACTTATTATTCTTGCAAACTTTACAACTAGTCACAAAGTTTTGTACATCCCTTTTGATCCCATTCCAATACAACACTTGTAAAATGCATTTGTATGCCCGAAAAACCCCTGAGTGACCACCTGTAGGTGAGGAGTGAAATTCCCTAAGGAGCATAGGAATGTGTAATGATGGCCGAGAAATCACCAATCAACTTTTGAAAAATAGGCAGCTATTTTTCAAAAGCATAATTCGATCATAAAGTTGGATCTTGAAGCAAATCTTGTGTTAATTGACAGAGTTTGTCATCTTGTTGAATTTCTGTGGACAAGTCATCTAAGGTGATACTACGTAAAACTAAAATGGCTATGAAATGAAATTGACGGGACAAGGCATCGACTGCTTTATTTTCACAACCTGGGCGATATTGAATCTCAAAATCAAATCCCATCAACTCAGATATCCATTTTTGTTACTCCTCTGCCATAACATGTTGGTCCATGAGAAATTGGAGACTTCAATTATCTGTTCGTGCAATGGAATGTCGACCCATCAAGTAATGATGCCACTTTTCGACAGCAAAAACTATGGCCATTAACTCCCTCTCTTAAACTGATTTAGATTGAACTCTAATTAAAAGTCCTTGGCTAAGAAAAGTGATAGGATGTCCTTCTTGCATTAGGATAGCTCCTATTCCTAACCCTGAAGCATCTGTCTCAATAACGAACACCTTGTTAAAATATGGTAGTGCCAAAACTGGCAAAGTGACCATAGCCTCCTTAAGAGAATCAAAAACTAATTGAGCTTCTCTATTATAGGAAAAAAGCATCTTTCTTGAGAAACTATGTGAGTGGTCTAGTTATTTTCCCATAGTCATGAACAAACTTCCTATAGTAACTAGTTAGTCCCAAAAATTCCCTCAAGCATTTAACATCTTTTGGACTTAGCCAGTTAACCATGCTTGTAATTTTGGCAGGATCAGCCGCGACTCTACTTACAGAAATAATATGACCCCAATACTCCAGTTGTTGTTGTCCAAAATGACATTTATTTTGATTGAGAACCAAGTTATGAAGTTCTAAAACTTGTAGTACCTTTTGCAAATGATCCAGGTGTGTAGGAAAATTTGTACTATAAATTAATATGTCATAAAAAAGAGCAATGCAAACTTACGTAAGTAAGGTCGAAATATCTCATTCATCAAAGCTGGAAAAGTAGATGGAGCATTAGACAATCCAAACAGCGTGACCAAAAATTCATAGTGGCCTTCATATGTACGAAAAGTTGTTTCTGCTACATCCTCCTTGCAAATATGAATTTGATGGTATCCCGATTTTAGATCCGATTTTGAAAATATAGTGACACCCCCAAGTTCATCCAGTAACTCATCGATTGTTGGAATTGAAAATTTATCAGGAATCGTAATCTTATTAAGGGCCCGATAATTCACTCAAAATCGTCAACTACCATCTTTTTTGCGAATGAGCAGCACTGGACAAGAGAAAGGACTAGTACTTGGTTGGATTATACCATCTGGTAGCATTTCCTATACTATTCACTCAATCTCAATTTTTTGATAATGAGGATAATGATATGGACGAATATTAGGTAGATCAGATCCCATTTTTAGTCGTATAGCACGGTCATGACTCCTTGTCGGTGGCAGCCCCTTGAGGTGCTCAAATAAAGCTCCAAATTCTTCTAGTAGATGTTGAAAATCTATATTCCCTTGTTCTTCCCTTGAAGTTAATTCATTTAGATCAACATACTACCCTTCCCCATCTCCTTGCAAGGCCTTAAACAAGGTTTTGAGTGAAGCCACTGATTTGGACAGTGAGGGGTCTCCTCGAACAACTTGCATTTGCTGTTCTACTTTGAATTTCAAGGTTAAGATTCTATAATTTTCTTGAATACCCCCCATGGTTTCCAGCCACTCTTAACCTAACACCACATAGGTTCTGCCCAAATTAAAAAGGAGATATCCTGTGTTGTCCGCAATTTAGCAATCTATAATTCCACTTCTTTGCATCTTCCTCTACTGTTTACTTGCTGTCTATTCCCCACTTGCACCACAAATGGCTTAGTCTCTATTTTCTTTAACCTTAATTCTTCGGCCATTGTGCGAGATATAAAATTTGTTGATGCACTACTATCAATCAACACATTAACCTTTTTTCCCAGTATTGTTACCTATACCTTCAAGGACTTCTTTGTGGTAAATCCTGCTAAAAGAATACAAAGACAGCTCCATTAACTTTTGTGACTCTAATTGTTCTTAAAGATTTAATTGGTCCATCCCTACATTGATTGTCTTTTTTGAGTACTCTATGATACCTGCATCTTCATCGTCCCCTGCTGCTACAATAAGCAGATTTAACTATTTTGGATTGCACCGATGATTAGGGCCATATTTTTCATCATAATAAAAACAAAGTCCTTTTCATAATTTATCCTAATAATCAGCATCAGATAGCCTTTTGTATGCTTCTCCGTGCCTTGTAGAAATTTTAGGTCCTGATTGAACATTTTCTCCTTGCTTTGCTCTTGAACATGTAGTGGTACTATTGCAACTGTTGTTCAGATAGAATGAAAGGGTGTTGCTGCTCCACGTACATGGGGACTGGTAACACTTCCTGTATGGCCATTGTCAGTCACCGGAAAAGGCATTGAACCTCTAGAGAGTGCCATACACATATGTTTTGGCAAATGTTCTTGGTTGAGAGCCCAATTCTTCTTTTCAATATGTTGGCTTTGGTCCATAATCTGGGTTAGATTTCCTAGCTTGCTAAGGCAAAATTCTTCTTTGATCTCCTCTCTTAAGCCATTTATAAAAATTCCCATCAAAACCTCATCATCGGCATCTTTCGAAGGTTCTGAAAGTAATTCGAAATCTTCTCTGTATTGGGCCACACTTCCAGTTTGTTGCAATGCTATCAAAATCTCATATAAGTTTCTTACTTGTGATTGAATAAATAGTTTAAGTAAGGCTACTCGAAACACATCCGATGTGACAATTACAGTTCTTATCTCCCACCATTGGAACCAATTAGGGCTCTGCCTTCAAAGCAAACATCAGTTGCCTTCAATTTATCCTTATCATCAATGCCACTAAAATGAAAATAACATTCTGCTCTATTAAGCCACCTATATGGATTATCACCAGAGAATAAGCACAATTCAAGTCTTCTAGGATGCATTTCATCACGAAATTATGGCCGAACTTCTTCGCGAACTCCATCACCTCTGTGATTGTTGTTGTTCTCTGCCATCACATTTGTATCCATAATTGGATCTTCCTAAATTGCTCATTTTACTTTCACAGCTCGAAGAATTTCAATATCACATTCATCTTTCTTTTACATCCAGTCTCATAACTGCCCCACATAATCACATACTGAACCAATCACTTCTTGTGCTTTGTTTATTGTCTTCTCTAACCCTTCAATCCTCCCTTCCATTCTGGTTGAAACCATGAAGGCTTGATGCCAAAATTTGTTAGGAACCTAGAAATCTCTAATCATATGCTGTGAATTTCCAAACACAATATAGAGATAACAACACACTACACTGTTATTTATTTTCACCAACAAATTGAACAAGTTTACAAATATACAAACAAGATTAAAAATGATAATTCTCCCAACAACCAAGGTATTTCGAGGAATCGATCCTCCAGTTTATTTTAAAAACCCAAATCCCTCCAGAATAAACTGCCTATACAACATTAAATAACTATCTTAACATCTATGTAACAGCTAAAAATACATATACATAGTAATAAATAAAGTTGTAATATTTAAGTCTTATTTTTATAAGTCTTCTTGCGTTTAACAGGTCTAACACTTACCCTTTTTAGTGTAATACTATCCAATTCATCCCCATTCCAAATCACTCTTCTAGATTTTCTAAGTCTCAAACTTCCATTTACTCTCAAGGTCTCTATTGAAGTCAAACGCTAGGGTTTCAAGCTTGAGCTTCCAATTTCTAGCATTTCAGTTTCAAGCTTGAGGTTCCAATTTCTTGAATTTATCCTCAATTGGTATTCTAGTTATGTGGGTTTTATCTATGAGTACCTTCCACCCATGTAGCCTAACTCAATTCTCTCTTTTTCTTTAAGATCAAAGTATGTACATTAAGGATATTCATGATTCTCATTTTGTTTGTTTAAATTGTGTTATAAATTGTATCCATATGTTCAAATATACATGAGTCACTACAATTTACATAAATCACATAATCTACATGAAATCACTTTTACATGCTACTATGGTTTTCAAATATTATGCATGGGCACCTTCAATTTTGTTTCAAATGAACTAAAACTACTTGATTATGCATGAATCCATCTTAATTTTATGGTTTTAAGCTTATTGATTGTGAACCCATACTTCTACTCTAATTTTTAATTTCTGATCATGATAATGCAAGTGCAAGGCTTCAATCAAGTTATGAATAGGGAATTTAGATTCTTGAAGGTGACCTAAGATCCCTAGGAGAGACTTAGGATCCTAACAGGTGTCCTAGGACTCTACTATGTTTATAAATAGTATAATGATGATGAGAGAGAACTTGGATAGATATGGTCTTTTTTGATATGGTAGATTTTGATATTATTTAGGATATAGATTTTCTTTCTCCATATCATGCTATTCTTGACTATTATGCCAAGATAGTGACCTTAACTATGTCTGGTATATCAAGAATTACGTGGAAGGGTTCTAGTGGTTTCTATCCTAGTAAAGTTATTCCCTTTATTTGGTCTAAGAAACTGATTAATAGAGGGTGTTTGTGTTACTTGACTTTCATTTAAGATACTATTGTTGAGCCACCTCTCATGAAGTCCATTGTCATAATTAAGAAGTATACCGATGTGTTACCTATTGAACTTTTAGGTGGTCCTACGGATAGGGATGTTTATTTTACTATTGATATAGAATCATGCACAATGCCTATTTCTATCCCTCCATATTGTATGGCTTTAACTAAGTTGAAAGAGTTAAGACCACATCTTTAGGACTTTTTTACTAAGGGGTTTATTCGCCTTAATTTGGTCATATTTATGTAATAGAAAGGATGGATCTATGAATATATGTATTGATTATATGTAGTTGAACAAGATAACTGTCAAGAACAAGCATCCTCTTCCTCATATTGAAAATTTATTTTATTAGCTTGATAGGGCGGCATTGTTCTCTAACTTTCACTTAAGGCCTGGTAATCATCAAATGAGAACTAGAGCATCACATGTTTTTAAAAAAGCTTTTTGGACTCATTAGACTATTATAAGTTTTTGGTGATGTCTTTTGGGTTGACCAACGGATCCACAACATTATGGAGTTGATGAATGGATTTTTTTTGCCCTTATTTAGATTCATTTTGTGATTGTATTTATTGATGATATCTTGATATATTCTAAGATTAGGTTGATCATGCCCGCCATTTGAATGTAGTATTTTAGATATTTAGAGAGGAGATGTTGTATATAAAATTCTCCAAGTGTGATTTTTGGCTTGACTCAGTCGAATTCTTGGGACACATGGTGTCCAAAAAGGGTATTAGGGTGGATGTGGCAAAGATAAAGGAAATTGGGGGATGGATGAGGCCTACTTCTATTACAAAGATTCACAGTTTTATGGGGTTAGCTGGGTATAATTGGAGGTTTTTGTAGGGTTTTCCTTTATTATAGCATCATTGACCAAATTGACTAAAAATGTATAGACTTTCATTGGTCTAATGAGTATGATCTGAGCTTCCAAAATCTCAAGACGTTGGTATAAACTTTTGTGATTACTCTACCTGATGGAGGTGTAGACTTTACTGTGTACTGTGACACATTTGGAAATCGGTTAGAGAGAGTATTGATGAAAAAAGAGGAGGTGAGTGCCTATGTCTCTAGGTAGTTAAAGGCCCATTAGAAGAACTAACCTACACATGACACAGAGTTAGCGACAATCGTATTCACTCTAAATTTATGGCATCACTACTTATATAGAATACATAATGAGGTCTATGCTGATATTAGAGTCATCAATACATATTCAGTCAGTAAGATCTAAATTTGAGGTGATAGAGGTGAATTGAGTTTCTAATAGATTATAACATGACTATCTTGTATCTCTCGAGAAATGCCAACATGGTGGCAAATGCTTTGAGTAGGAAGTCCTCTAGTATGGGGAGTCTTGACTTTATTGGAGTTTGTGGATTGACCATTGCTAGGGATGTTCATAACTAGCTAGTAGTCTTATTTGATTACATCTTTTAGAGGATGGTGGTATATTGTCATGATCCAAGCTAGGTCCTATGTGTAACATCACGACAAATGAGATCCCAAAAGGAATCCCAAACTAGCCTTCTTAGCATATCATAAGCATACAAGGTAAATAAGAATAGAATATCATAAATGGAAGCTGGTCATAGCATAGTCATAAGCATAAGAGTCATACAAGACATAGGGTAATAAGAGACATAAGAGAAATACAAGTTTGAAACTCAAATACATCATATCCAACAATGCCTCAAAGTCATGAACATGCACGGAGACAGGTCCCAAGCTCACCATCAACTAAAATAAAAGACTGTCTCAAATACATAACTTGAAAGTTAGAAGATAGTAGGATCCATCCCCAAATCATGATGACTCACCCAACCCAGATCTGCCAGTAGCCTGAATCTAGCCAAGACATAAAGAGGATGGTCACCTACACCTACATTGTGATATAATGTAGGCATAGAGTATACGCTAGTTGCTGTCGCCCAATCTACACCTCCTTTTTGAAGGTTAAAAGCGATTTTTATCAAGATATATAATCTAACAGAGGTTAGGGTTGATCCCACAGATAATAAGGTAGACGTAGAGTAATTCCAAGCAATTCGAGTAAATTAACCAAATTATGTCTCAAAAAGGGGGGGGGGCTGTGAATTGTAGAAAGTAATCCTAAATTAAAACAAGTGTTGTGAAACCAGTAAGAAGAGTAACTAGCAAATTGTGTTCCCCATGATTTGCTAACTTGGTATTACCATATACTCTCATTCTTTTCTAATATGTTGCATGCAAAATGGTAAGTGAAGTTTACCAACCCCTTTGATCTAGGCGAGAGGTAAATTTCACTATGTAATTTGTTCCATCCCCGCAGTGTGACATTACTAACCCTTACCTATTGTCCCAGTACAACCTCCCCTTGATCAAGTTTAGTTGATTAGATGAGAAAACATCAATCGAATCCTTTAATTAATCTTTTTTCTCATTCATTACTACCTTGATCCAGTCAGAAACAATTATGTGAGTTCTAACATCGGCCATCATTAAAAGGCATTCAAAACAAAGAGAATTAATTAATAAATGCATGCACACCTTCCAAGAATTACGAATTATCCGATTTTACCTTGTTAGTTCCTTATGGTTCTCA
Organism: Solanum medicagineum; assembly: GCA_026153255.1. Taxonomy (NCBI): domain Eukaryota; kingdom Viridiplantae; phylum Streptophyta; class Magnoliopsida; order Solanales; family Solanaceae; genus Solanum; species Solanum medicagineum. Next base: position 3,747 of record JAPFFP010028097.1, on the reverse strand, counting down.
CAACCCTAGTTGTGGATTTAGCCACACATATTCATTGTAGATGCAAGAATCATGATATAAAATACAATACTTACAAGAATGAAACTAAGAACAAGAGATCCGAGTTCTTTAATGGAAATCACAAAGTATGAATTAAATGATGTAAGTTTAACAACTATTTTTCCAAGTATATATGTATGTTTGACTAATGAGGATGATTCCATGATGCGTTTCGATTAGGGGTGGCAAAATTAAGCCCAACCCACCCAACCCAACCCAACCCATTGAAGTTTGAACTTGACCCAACCCAGCAAAATTATTAGTTCAAGCCATCTCAACCTAACTCATTTCAACCCATTTAAAATTGGGTTGATATGCAACCCGAATTTATTTGAGAGAGATCTTGTTAAAATATTTTCAAAATACTTTATTTTTCAATTTGATATGTTTTATATAGCCATAATAAAGAAAAATATAATTTAATTAAGTACTAAAATACTAAAAAAGAACAAATAAAATGAGTAAAACTTAATAAAAATTGGATCAGATTGGGTCTTGACCCGCTCTATAACCTGTTACTCAACCCATTTTGATCCAACCCATTTTGACCCAAGAAAATATGTGATGGGTTGGGTCTGGGCCCATTTGATATCTTGACCCATTATAACCCATTCAAATTTGACCCAACCCGCCCAATTGTCATCCCTAATTTCGATATAGAAAGGTTTGGTGTTATCGATTTTCCTTTAAAAGATAAATTTCCTTATGATCTGTTGATTTATGATTGTTTCATGATAAACGCTAACCCATCTAATTTTCAAGTCAAGCTTTCTATATTTTATGATTATGATTAGGGCATTGACGAAGAGCTTCAAAGTTAAGTTTATAAAAAATATAATTATGATGATAATTGCCCTAAAGGTGTTAAGATAGGTCCCAAGATGAAGGGACAATCCTCACATGGTGGTTCCTAAATTTCAAGCTAATCTTATTTATTGCTACTTATGATTCTAAGATATGTATTAAAGATTCTGTGGGATGACTTAGCACTGAGAGGACTTGAGGCTGGGACTCATTTCATTAGTTGAGGGATGACCACTTAAAGTTAAATATCAATGTCCCTAATTATGTTCCACCGTAGGAGCCTTATAGGCAAGCTGGTGGACTAACGTAGGCCCAAATATTATGAAAGATGCAATTGCAAAGCTACTAAGTTTTTGATATTTACCTTGGCAAGTAGATTCCCCTTTTCCCAATGGAAGGAGCGCATTGTCATTTTTCCAATGGAAGGAGTTCATTGGATTTCATATAGTAGCTCACATGGTCTTATTATCGGTTATGGTCTATTCCAACACTCTTTATGATCTTATGTTATGTTTTCCTTACATTTGCTTTCTTATGCATGGTATCAAATTGATCTTGAGCCATATTCCTTGTGCATGCTTAAATTTATTTTATGTATCTTTTCTCTCATGTATACATATATGTTATGTTTAAGAATGACGACATCATAATTTCATCCATGCATTTCATCTCACATACATAGTACTCTCAAATATACTAACACATATTTTTCCTATATGATTTTAACCATGTAGGGACAGACACTCCTCCACCGGCTCGTGACTATTACTCAGCGTCCAAGACTAGCTTTTGTTACATGTGGTGAGCCCTTAGTTCGGGACTCCTCCACTTTTTATTCCATCTTGTATCTTTTCTTTAATTTAAGACAATGTATTTGTAGCCCTTCTAAGGCATTTGCGTTCTATGCTACACTATTTTGGACTTTTTTCTATTTGATGGAGATCGACCGATACCGATCCTATCTGCTTATGATGTAGTTGGTATGCATATAGACAAATAAGATAATCATAGAATTTCTACTGCTTTTTGATGTTGCTTCATTGGTATGCATAAGGACAAATAATATAATCATAGTATTTTTACTTCTTTTTAATGTTGCTTCATTGTCAAATTGGCCTTAATCCCTTTCCCATAGTTGTTTGCAAATTATTTTCATCAACTACCCATGAATGCTTAAGATGCTTGAGATGACTTGATTGAGATGCCTTCTGGTATCTCATTCATCGTGTGACGACTAGCCCCTAAGGTCAGGTCATTACAAACTTGGTATCAGAACACGAAGTTGTAAAATGTTCCTCAGATGTTCATGCATACCCTATGCATAGAGTCTCATTCAAGGTTGTCAAGCATACCACTATCTTGAGTGAGAGGTTATGATGAGACAATTTAGAAAAGTCTTCGCTTATTTTTTATTCATGTTGTGCCTTAGAGTTGAATAAGGTTTTAGACTAACTAACAATAGGCTTTTGCTTGTTTCTAGATCACGCCGCCACGAAGAGCTCCCCATCAGCGAGGCACTCCGGAACAACAAGTCCCTCCACTCTAACAAGATGATGGAATGTCTTATGCAGAGTTTAGAGTTGTGCTCATCCTATTGGCCCAAGTGTTATCCAATCAGGCCAATCGAGAGATAAAATTACCTCTTGAAGTGCCTACTCCGACCACCAGAGTGTGAGATTATATGCGAATGAACCTATCGAAGTTCCATGGATCAAATAAGGAGAGGACCCTGTTGACTTCATAGAGGAGGCCTACTGAGTGGTAGCGGTGATCAGCATTTCGTATGAAGAGAAGGCTGAGTTGGTGTCTTATCAGCTCAAAGGAGTCACCAAGATTTGGTATGAGCAATGGGTCGATAAGAGAGGCCAAGGAGCGGGTTCTATTGGTTGGGAGGAATTCAAATATGCCTTTTTGGACTGGTTCTTCTGCATCAAGCTTAGGAAGGCAAAGGTCTAAGAATTCATCAACTTGAAGCAATGGACCATGAGCATGAGGGAGTATGTCCTCAAATTTACCAAATTGTCAATGCTCCATTTATGGTCGCAGATCCGAAGGCTCGCATGAGCAAGTTTATTTCAGGTGGAATATCTAAAAACAAATCATTAATAAATGTGGTATAATATCTTTTACTACCTGTCACAGTTTGTTTCAAGTCTCCCAATCAGTATGCACTATAACCAATAAATGAGTTTCTCTTAAACTAAAAATATGAGTCTTTTTAAATTATTTTGATTCAGCATAAATTTCATTGTGATAATTGAGAATGCATTTTCTTAACAAGAGATAAGCTAACATATCCAAGTCTAGCATGCCATAAATCAAAATATGCAATTAAATAAACTGAAGTATTAGTATTTTCAATCATGATATTTAATAAAAACAAATCATGGTTATGATATGGTTTACCTACAAAAATATTACTATCTCTGACCCATTTTGTGGGCAACTTTTTTTTTTGATTTGTCCCAAAAAGAATGTGGCCTTATTTAATTGGAAATAATTTAACTTTAAAATCCCCTATTACCTTCAATGAAATGATTCTCAGACGTACAAATATCTAAGAATGATTTTAAACTACAAGTTTTAGAAGTCATCCTTTTTTTTAATATGATATCATGTCAAAAGTTTCCACATACAAGGGGACGAAGGGGGTATTTATTATTTAAATAAATTTAATATACTCAACCTTCACTCAAGCTTTTTCTATTAAACTTACGGAGATAAAATTTGCTCAAATATTAGGAACATGCAGTACTTCACTTAAGAAAAAGGTTTTTCCAGATATGTGCTTGAAAGGGACTTTTTCTTTTTTAAGAACTAGAGTGGTTATTCGATCACTAAGATACACAAGCTCTTCTCCTTTATTGATTTGGATATAAGACATAATATTGTCGTGTAGGCACA
>JAPFFP010028056.1:0-15894 GCA_026153255.1 Solanum medicagineum | reverse complement strand
CACAACAACAACAACCTACAACCTCAATACAACATCTCCAATGCCATAAATATCGAAAATACCACAAGATGCTATTATGGCATAATTGGCAAAAACAGGGCATCCTACAATTCAATGCATGTTAACCATATTCAATCCTTCCTATATACTCCAAAAACTATATTGCATCACTCCGACGCCCAACGCAAACTTCCGACACTAAAAACATAATGTTACACCATCAACGAGGCGCCAATTCAAACTAACTTTTATGTAAACACTTAAATGGTTTTCTAACACTTCTTTCATCCCACAAGTAATATTTTCATGACAAGTAAACATAAATACATAGCAAAAATCTAATCCATAATCATATGCAAAAATTGTTCCAATTCAACCCCAAACTCGGAATTCATGATTCAACTATCAAACAACCCGGTTTTCATGTTTTTTCTTCATTTTAACACATTTCTGACATATTCCCAACCTTTAATTAACATAAACAAAACTAAAAATTAACATACCATTCAACTCCTTTCAAGACTCGATTTCTTCGTAACCGCTAAACCACGCGTCTTTTCGACCAACCAATGCCTCCACGCTACTTAGAGGATTCAATATACCGAGCTTGAAGCGTCAAATAATCGAAAACACGAAAAATAAATTTTTTTTATTAAAAGTACTGTAGCAACCCGAGAGGGTTCTACAGCTTGTTCTATATATTTTTTTCTCAAAATTTGGCTAAGCATGGGAATTGATCATCTTGTACAAGACATACTCTTATATATATAGGCAACAAGTGTGCTACTTGGACCAATCAAAATAATACATATATATTTGACCCCACCACAAATTAAGCTTAAGGACTAAACTTAAAAGAAATTTTGCGTTTGGTCCCAAACTTTATTAAATCGAACCAATTAAGGACTTTCGGGGTCTAAGTTAAGTTACGGGTTCTAACAGGAAAGGACTAGAATGCATCTGCATTTAAAAATGATCATCAAATATCGTAATGGGGCAAGTTTATGATGCAGACTTGTTGCGCTTCAGTTCATCTTTTGACAAAAAACTTAAAACGCATTTAGAAATTATTTTTCGACAAAATAACATATAAATCGTCTTTGTCAAATGCGTTTTATGTGTAATTTTATGAAAATTACTTTCTCATCAATTTTCTAATCCCATAGAAATAATGAGACCACAATTAAGTGCAACTCCGCTATAAGCCATGACGCAGACATGTCACATACTTTTATGAAATTGTGTTTCTGCCTTAAAAAATTATCGTTTGATCCGGTTGCTATAAAATTCAACCAAGATCATTTCTACATAATACTTTTCTTGCTGATCGTGATTTCATCCTCAGATTTGCGAAAAATTTTTGGAAATACATATTATGCACGCATTCTCTTTTCTGAGGATATTTTGGTAATTTTATCCGGTGTTATAATCCCTTGGCATTATTAACCTTCTTCTATAAATGTTTATATATCTAATATGTTAAAAAGATTCTAATAATGTAATAAATGCAAAATGGTAATGATTGTGCAACATTTACACAATCTTGAATGCATTTTAGAGCTCATTGGCCTAATAGTCTATAAGAAAGTTTCCGTAACCATCTAGCATATCAGAAAAATACTTGTCTCTTTGGTTGAACTCGAATAGGTTGCAGTCCATCACACATCCCTTTTTTTTGTTTTTTAACCTTTTGGCAGATTTAATAACTTTAGCAATTCTTGCGGATACATTAGCATCTTTGTATATTTGTTTTTCATTGGTCTCAAAATGTGACATATTATCAATAGCTAGGACTTGCTCTGCATCATCTATTTCATCCTTAACTACTTTATCAATAGCTAAGACTTGCTCAGTTACACACCATTTGAAGATTCTCTTTGCACCATTACTACTAAAGAATAATATGTTGTCCATGGTAATAGTATTACCATTCCTTCCCTATAGCTATGGCCTTTCTCTATACAAATCGAGTCGTTCTATATTAATGTTGTTTTTTTTTCTTTTGCAGGTTGAAGATTTGAGTCATGAGGACATATATTAAGCTTCATCAAATCTTTTCCACCTCTAATACATCCTCAGGTAACCCATCTTCCAAATGCACATTTTCTTTACTCTTCAAAAAGCTATTATTTTTGACTTATTATAGAATTTGCTGAATACTTTCCTCTTGTACATGACATGTCTCCTCAATAGTTTTGTTCAACATATCAGGAGTACCTAAAGTTAGAGCTACCCTTTGGTTACTAATTCCAAAAGATTTTGTTACCCATTCTTTTATCGAGATTCTCTTTTCTACCTTCCCCATTTTGATTGTTATGATTTTATTTTATCTCGACTGCTGAATCATAATATTCTTTACATTCAAGGGCTTAAAATTTATTTTCAACTATGATAATATTATTTTTTACCCCTTTTGAAAATATTTCTATTATATATAACCTCATTCCGATTGTAAATATATGGAGGCCTATAAGGGGAGGGGTGGTGTGCAACACCAATGGTGCTAGCAAAGGGAACTATAGTCAAAGCGTTTTTGGCTTTTGTGTTAGAAATGTTGAAGGTAATCTAATATATGCAAAGGCTCAGATTATTGGCTTGACCACAAATATGGAGGCAGAGGCTATTGCAATATGGAAAGCACTACACTTTGCTATAAAAAAGGAAAACAGAAGGTGCAAATTCAGACAGACTTACTAGCTATCAGGAGTATGCTACTTGGGGAATCAAAAATGCCTTGGGAATTGATAGAAACAGTGGAAGGCATAGAAGTGACATTGTAAAAGTAGGTTTTGGAGGTATTACATGTATATCAAGAAGCCAATCAGTTTGTAGATTGTACTGTAAATGAAGCATTTGGAAAAGTAGGCAAGCAACAATATCACAGTTGTTTTGCAATTACCAAGCACAGTCAGAAAGTTCCTAAACATAGATAAGTTCCAGGTTCCATAATTACGAATCAGAACAAAGCCTATACTTAATAGAGAAGCATGATGATGTCCTAGACAGGCAACCAAATGATAATAGACAAAAAAAGACATTTACAAGCTTTACATCTAATTGTGGACAAGCAAAAAACAGGAAGCACTGTAGGATCTACTTTTATCAAAAAGAGGAACACATATACACAGGTTACATGGTGAGACAATGGTATCAGAAGGCAGTGCATGAATTAGCATCATTTCCACCAAAAAAAAGAAAAAGAGAATTGACTCAAGCATGACATTGATATACATGCATTTTCGACAGATCCGCAGAGGTAAAACTATTTTTTTGCAAAGTATGAGAGGAATATGAGAAGAAAGGAGAATGATGAATGTAAAGAAGGAGTAGTTGAAGAAACTTACATGTAGAGCTTAATAGAGAAGCAGGAGAGGCAGATCTTATTCACCAAGAGAATCTGGGGAGATGGCCAAGGAGGAGCATCTCAAGGTACACTGGATAATCGGAAAAATCAATACCTAGGACAAATTATGCAAGAAAACATAGAGAAAAGAAGCTACTTACAATGAAATCATGAGGTTGAAGCTAAAAACACCCAAGTAAAAGAACCTGGTATGAACGCCGCCATAGATGGTTGGATACATTTGGAAGTCTGATGGGCAAGAAAGCAAAGTGAAAGGAATGTGATACATGAATATAGAAATCCCTACTTTGTAGGGTCACACACGCCTTTGTTGGGCCGGGTCATGCTTGTAATGAAAACAATGGCTTCTATTTTATTATATTAATAAAAGGGCCTTGAGCCCAAAATTTAATTAAAAAATGCAATTAAACAAAATAATCAACTGGAGTAGTAGTTATCCAAAAGCTATACAATGTCATAATCTCTCTCTTTATAATACCTATGTCTACGTATATATACAATAGGAGAGATAATAGTGCCTACATGTCAAATCATAAAAAACACACACAAAAAGAACAAAAAGAGAAAACTGCAAAAAGCACCAACCCTCCCTAATACGTTTTTTTAATGACTTTTTTCATAAATATAATTTGTTTTAAAAACAAACAAATAGAAAAAGAAAAGTTTAATTTGAAATAACCATTTTAGGCAAAATATTCTTAAATAAATTCAAATCCGGACAGCTTTTAAATCGCAGTTATGGTTATATATGAATTCAAATTTTAAGACAAATATAAAATTAATTTTTTTAAAACCCTATACATATAAAATGATTCCTAGATATTACATAAAGAACTGAATATAGAGTCATTTTTTAAAAGGAAATCATTCTTAAGAGTAAACCTACCAGTTTTGGCACGTTCTTATAGAACAGAAATCATTCTTAGTTAGCATTTATTACTCTTTTCAAAATATTTTGATTTCTCCAATATGATCGCAGCCAATTGAAGTTGTGAGAGTTACGAAAAGCCTACAAGTTTTTCAACCAAAGGTTTAAGATTCAGAGAATTCACATCTTTAATGAAATTTCAAAGGTTATATGCTATTTTTTTTTTTTTTTGAGTTCATCTCTTCTTTGGTTTATTTAAAATAATTTTTTTTCTTTTAAAAAACAATTGTTGAATTTTCGTATACACAAAGTAATGAATGCTTAGAAAAATAGGGCAATCTTACCTATAAGAAATTGAAGTTTTAAATATTTAAATTTAAATAAAGTACAATACAATGATTCTTTAAATTTCATTTAAGCTTTCTTGTGTTATGTGATATAGAAACTTCAATATTATTTATAGTTATCTATTTAATATGGAAAATGGGTCAAAAATACCCCCAACTATGTTTTATTGTTTGATTTATCCTCGTCAATAAAATAAATTTATTTATACCCTCGCCGTTACAAAACTTAGCATCTATCCCTTTGGATGAAAAGCCCAAAATAATTTCATTTGTTTTTATTTTACTCAATCCCACTCTAACTCAAACCTGAACCTTCCTAAATAATAACCAAACTTTACCTTTCCTCCTTAATCTTCAGATACACTTCTAAATTATCGATCATTTGGACATTAGCTGATGGTTTCTCCTTGATGAAATCAATGTATTCCCGGAACTAGTCCAAGTCATCAATAGATTATGGCCTTTTTGCTCTGTGATTGTAATAGTATTTCGTAAGTGATGTTGCAGTTCAAGATTTTTTCTGATGTCTCTGTATATGTTCTATACTTTTTCTTTTCCATATTGTTTTGTTTACAAGAAGAAAAGTAAAATAGACTGTTAAAACTTTTATGGAAAGTGTCAAATTTATATCTTTATTATTTTCTGTGAGACTTATTTCCAAAGATTTCAAAAAGCACAAAGAAACTTTCGGAATTTTTTTCCCATAATCCATTGATGAATGACACAAGAACCTTTGGGATATGGAACACAAGAGAGAGAAAATGCCATATTTTGCTCCAATAGAGGAACTCAAAAGCCGCCCTTCTTCGTATTCACACCATAATGCTTCGAAAGGCCATTAAAAATAACATTAGTCTACTCACTATGCTCATTTCCAACTTCTCCCTCAGCGACCAATTTGCTGGAACCAGCCATGCACGCTGTATCTTTGACAAAAGTCTCCAAAAGGAAGACACTTTCCTCTGTAACACCATAACAAAATCTCACATGGGTGTTAGTCAATTTGTTGAATCAACACTTTTGTACAGAGATTTACTAAGACACTCTAGCTTTGAACCTGAAATTACACATTTTCGAGCCTTTCCAAGTGTTGTGGTGCAACATCAGTGTTGTGGGAAGGCTTGGAAATTCATAATCATGTGTTGAAATGTGGGTTTGCTTCGAATTTGTTTGCGGCGACTTTTGTTGGTTGATATGTATGGGAAGTTTGGCGAAATGGCTTTTGCGAGGAAGTTGTTTGATGGAATGCCCCAGAGAAGTCCAGTCTCATGGACAACATTAATCGGAGGTTGTAGGTTGTAATTGTGAGAAATAGATTTGTTTTAGGTTAAGCTTTCTTATTATTTAGGACGGGTCGGGTTTGGGTTAGGGTGGGATTGGATAAAATAAAAACGGGTTAAAATAAAGTTATTTGGGGCTTCCATCCATCGAGGGGCATAAATGATAAGTTTTGTAATGGCAAGGGTATAAATAAATTCATTTTAGTGGCGAGGATAAAGTCAAACAACAAAACATAGTTGGTGGTTATTTTTTTTTACCCTTTTTCATTTTATTATTTTGATAACTCTCTCTTGTTTGTGTGATATTTATTGTAATTATATGCAATATGATATTATAGTATTTATACACTGCAAAGCCTATTTTTTCAGAAATGATGTAACTACATCCCCACCAAGAGCGTCAAGAAAATAATTGCACATACAATTTAAAGTTTAAAAAAATCATGTTTTTAATCTACTCAACTTTTAAATTATTTCACAATTTTATTTAATGCTTATTACTTATAACTTTATTATACATTTAATTTCTATATTGGATATACAATTCTTGAACTAAAAATAATTTTTTATAATTGAAGAATAGAAAGTTATAGTCCGACTGTTTTGATGGTCGTTAAGACAATTCATTGATTCAACATTATCATAGATTTTACTATGTATAGTTTCTTTATTTATTTAAATTGCGTAATATAATTTAAATATATTATATTTCAATATTTTTGATTTTTCGAAAGCATCAAAGAGAACATATTATTAAACTTGCTACGGGGCATTTATCGATTCAAGAGATGATTATTGAATAATGTAATGATTATATTCACTAAAGTTACATGAAATTGTATATAATATTTGAAATAGACATAAAATCTTGACACAATTTTCATATTTAGATCATTTAACCTTTGAAGAGTTTCATCAAATGGATTCATCCTATGGCAATGAAATTTGTGTGTATCCTTAATTTTGTATTGCTATAAGAAGCTCTTTTGATCCAGCCATTTCAGCTGCTAGCAATTTTAACGTGAAGGTTGTTATACTTGCCAAGCATTCTTACACTTGTTTCAGCAACATTGTTGAACTGTGGCTGCGTTTTTCAGTACAAATTATTCTAAGAACTGCATGTTTGATCCTACTATGGCCAATAACTTGAATTATCTCCTAGTTTTCTCACTTAAGGACTCTGTTGGTACCATTTCATCATTCTCATCGAAATATATAGTTCTCCAAATAGTTGTCTCTCTCAGAATTTTTTCTATACAAACCTCTGGGAACTGAAACTTTTCATACAAAGATGATCCATGTCCTACTTTGTTAATTTCTTCACAAACGTTTACCCAAAGAATTTTTGTAATGCTTTCATAATGTTTTGTAAAAGCTCTCCCAAGGGTAAATCCAAATTATATTCTTGACGAGATACAGAAATCTGTTAACAAATATCAGACTCATACAAACTGTATCATCATCTTGATGAGGAGGCATGACGATCTCCATGGTATGAGCAAACTCTAGGATTTTTCAGATCAAATCATCTTTGCTCTTCAAAATTTTTTCTATACCATCCCACTTAACTTTTTCCAATGGAAAAGGAACAGAAGACAAAAGCTCTTTGTTAACAGTATCCCATGATAGTGATTTGTACTTAAAAATGCACTTCTTGCCAAACTGTCAATCTTCAACAATGTTGCGACCACAAGTGTAACAATGTTTGGCAAGTATATCAACCTTCAAGTTAAAATTGTTACTTGTTGTAATGGCTGGACCAGAAGGGCTTCTTGTAACAATACAAAATTCAGGATACACACAAATTTCACTCCCGGTGAATAAGTCTATTTGATGAAACTATTTAAAGGATAAATGATCCAAATATGAAAATTGAGTTCTATGTATGCAGGATTAAAATTGTAGTAGTTCCTTTTATCCTTTTTTTTGTGGGTTTACCAAAATACTCAACTTTCAAATATGGTATGTTATTTATTACCACGACTCCATATATCAAGTCCCATTACAAGTTGATATACATCCACATTATACTTTGGTAGGCTTCATTTATCTATATCTATACTATAGTATGAACATAAAGATTTTTACAAATAATATTGATTAAAAATCCACTGGGATCTCATCGAGTCCTATCGCCCTCCATCTCTTCATCCTACTAATAGCACGTCTAACCTCCTCAGCTATAAAATACCTACAATAACTAAAATCTCGATGACTATCAGAGTGTGCCAACTCACCCAGTTCAATATCTCTATCCCCTTTCGTCTAAGAGTTTATGAAAGTAAGTTTGCCACCTTAACTTGATTGAAGCATCATCCACCAGCACCTCACTCTCTTCATCATTGGTGCACTTCACTTGGTCTAAGTTATGAGCTTTCCTCTCTCTGTCTCTCTCTCTCTCTCTCCCTCTCTCTCTCTCTCTCTCTCACTCTCTCTCTCTCTTTCTCTCTTTTGCAGGCTATACAATCTCTTATCTCCACCTTTATCACTTAACTCCACATACAAGCAATCAAACACTACTATCTTAGCAATCGTCACCGCCGTCTTTACTTCTGTCTTTGTCGTCTTATAAGTATCCTTAAGCCGTAGCTTTTCATCCTCATCCCTACACCCCAACCACTTTGTATTATAAATCTTCTTAGCTTTCACTTTGCCTTGAACTTCTTTATTCCACTACCAATCACCCTGACGTCAACCAAAGGTCCCTCTCGAAATCTCTAGTGCTTTAGTAGCTACTTTTCCAAGACAACTAGTAGTAGTGTCCACATGGTATTCACATCTCCATTACTACTCCAAGCCGCTAAACTACCAAGAAGCCCTTCTTGTCCAGCCAGTTTAGCAGGTAGCAATTTTAACTTGGAGGTTGAAACTTACCAAGCATTCTTACACTTGTGGTCACAACATTGTTGAAGAGTGCCACTTTGGCAAGAAGTGCGTTTTTAAGTACAAATCATTATCATGGGACATTGTCAACAGAGGGCTTTTTTCATTTAATTTTCCTTTTCCAATGGAAAAAGTTATGTGGGATGGTATAGCCAAAATTTTGAAGAGCAAAGATGATTTGATCCAAAAAATCCAGGAGTTTTCTCATACCATGGAGAACATTATGCCTCCTCATCAAGATGATGATACAGTTTGTATGAGTCTGATATTTGTTAATCATATTTCTGTATTTCATCAAGAATCTGAATTTACCCTAGGAAGAATTTTTACAAAACATTATGAAAGCATTAAGAAAAATCTTTGGATAAAAGTTTGTGAATAAATCAACAAATTAGGACATAGATCATCTTTGTTTGAAAAGTTTCAGTTCCTAGAGGTTTGTATAGAAACAATTGTGAGAGAGACAGCTATTTGGAGAACTATATATCTCGATGAGAATTACAAAATGGTACTAATAGGGTCCTTAATTGAGCAAGCAAGGAGGGAATTCAAGTTATTGTCTGTAGTAAGATTAATAATGCAGTTCTTACAGGCAGTACATATTCTAGAAAATGAATTGATAGACGGTTGATCGATATGCATGAGCAGGAACTTACCTAGTTCAGAAGCATACAAGTTTCCTTGGAGCCATAATTTTCATTTAGGCTATATTGAGACTTGGCTTCTAACAGAACTAAGTTATCCTATGTGTGAGTTCAAGTTGCCACCAACTGAGGAAAAGTAGAAATGTCCATTCCTTTCTGGTTATTTGTAGTGTTCGTTGTAGTACAATGTTTTATTATAGGGAAAGAGAAAGTATTGACAGGTGATGGAACAACCAATTTCAATACTTACACACACACACGTGTGTATGTATACTACAACTGAAAATTAAAGTAACAAAGTAATAGAAAACAACAATGAATACTACAAATAACCAGAAAGGAATGAACACTTCTACTTTTCCCTCGGTTGGTGGCAACTTGAACTCACATATAGGGCAACTTGGTTCTTTTAGAAGCCAAGTCTCAATGCAGCCAAAATTGGAACTATGGTTACAAGGAAACTTGTATGATTTTGAACCAGGTAAGTACCTGCTCATGCATATGGAACAATCGTGTATCAATTTATTATCTAGAATATGTACTAGTTGCAGAACTGCATTCTTGAACTTTTTATGGCAATAACCTGAATTTCCTCCTTTCTTGCTCATTTAAAGACTCTATTAGTACCATTTCATAATTCTCATCGAAATATATAGTTCTCCAATTAGCTGTCTCTATTAAAATTTTTTCTATGCAAGAAATTCTTCATACAAAGATGATCCATGTCCCAATTTGTTGATTTCTTCACGAACCTTTTCCCAAAGAATTTTTTAATGGTTTCATAATGTTTTGTAAAAATTCTCCCAAGGGTAAGTTCAAATTGTTGATGAGATATAGAAACATGCCTAACAAATATCAGACTCATACAAACTATATCATCATATTAATGAGGAGGCATAACATTCTCTATGGTATGAGCAAACTCCAGAATTTTTTGGATCAAATCATCTTTGATCTTCAAAATATTTTCTATACCATCCCACTTAACTTTTTTCCAACGGAAAAGGAAAATCAAATGACTAAAGCTCTCTGTTAACAATATCCCATGATATAGATTAGTACTGAAAAACATAGACACTCTTCAATAATGTTGTAGCCACAAGTGTAAGAATGCTTGGCAAGTATATCAATCTTTAAGTTAAAATTGTTACCTGACGAAATGTCTGGTTTGGAAGAGCTTCTTATAGCATTACAAAATTGAGGATACACACAAATCTCACTGCCAGTGGATGAATCCTTTTAATGAATTTATTCTAAGGTTAAATGATCCAAATATGAAATTGAGTTCTGTGTATGCATGATTAGGATTAAATAAAAAGGGAAACGGTACTAACGGAAATCTTTGATAATCATTAAGGCATACAAGAGTCAAGCTTATACCATAAATACATCATAATATCCAATAACGCCTCTAACTTGGAATGGACGAGGGACAACATGGAGGATGATCAAAAGGAGCTTCGGTTACTACGTGGAGGATGATCAAAAGGAGCTCCGGTATAGAACTAGCCACGTGGAGGATGATAAAAAGGAGCTTCAGTCCCTACATGGTAATATCATGTAGGCCTAGAGTATCCGTTAGTACATTTGAATGTACTAAGTATATGTGATGCAATGCAATAAAGACATAAGTCAATATAGTCAAAATGCATAATCATAACCAATGGATATATATAATCTCAATATGACATGCAATATCGACACTTATAATAAAACATGTTTCTAAATCATTCAACTTGCATAATGTTACCATATATATGTGGTAAGTGACCTCAAATGACATAGACCAAGTAGCTACAACTTGGACTCTGAGGCCTAACACCCCCTTGGTTCAGGTGACCGGGCCTGACACCCCCAGGCGAAGTGTGGTCCACTTGAAAAGGCAAACCAAACATGATAACATGAACTAGGTGGATCCACTAGTATAGAAAGGGTAATAATCATAATCCTATAGTGGCAGATAGTTTAGACACTTATGACTTTATATAAGGACCCCAGCACCCATCTTAAGCCTCAATCGGTGCTAAGTCAAATCCCACGGGATAATTGAAATAATCATACTTTAATCATAAAATAAATCGCTTATAAGAAGTGACTTGAGTAGCTCATAAACATACTTGACCTCTACTAGTGAGCCTAACTTGAACATGAGAGTAGATCATAATTATACATGAACCATTGATTTAACATGAAGGCTCACAAGAGGTAAAAATCTTTAAATAAGGCTTCACTTGATACTTGTAAAATCATAGACAAATTTTATGAATTCAATACTTGCTTGAAAGCCCTTAATCATCATGAAGTCACTTGACTTGTAAATCATGTAATAGATCATCAATAACTTGAAAATTCTTGACTTGACATTTATCAAACACATGGTGGGTTCATGATACTTGTTCAAAATCATGCAATTCAAGAGTAATATAAAGTGAGTAAACTCAATCCAACACAATCCACCAACATATAGTAAAACCCTCATGTAGGGTACCTTAAAATCCATCTCAAAAGCTCATAATAGTTCATAGTTTCATAGTTGAAAACATGCATAGTCTCAAGAGAAAATCAATTCATGGGATAAGTTTGAAATAGACATCCATGCATAAACATTCAATACTTAATAAAATCCCAACATAATTCATGTTCATCAATCATAATAAGAGATACGCATAAGTAATATAACTTGAAAACATGCAATTTTCATAAAAAAAGGAAGGTTGGGCTCCATGGGTGAAAGGACCCATGGATGAAGACCCACATACCTTGAGCCTTGAATTCCTTGAAATGAGCTTTAAGTAGTCTTAGAGTTTGAAATGAATCCTTGAGTCCCAAAATTGAGCTTGAAATCCTTAGATTTGAATGATAGAATTGATGAAGTCTTAGAGAGGTTTTAGAGAGGGTTTTGATAGTTATAGAGTTGAAAAATGGCTAAGCATAGGAGATTTCACATTTAATTGGGCATGGGGCTATGGCCCCAATGCCCTTGGGCAAAAATAATACACTGGTCCGTGTCCAGTCCGTGACACAGACCCATCATAGAGGAAGTTTTGTGTTTATCCGCGCCCAATCGGCGTCGCGGCCTGGTCGTGTATGCATATTGGAAATTGAAATTTTAGTGAAAATTATTTTTCACTATGAGTCTTCTAAAATTTGGGTTATACCTATTTCCCACTCAATTTTTTCCTTGATCAAGAATATGAAATTGGATTTTAGAAATCACGCATAATTTTGAGATAAATGAAAATTACGATTATGGGGCTCTCCGAAACACATGTGGGGTGTTTCAATTCTAGGGGCTTAATTAGGTGAAAATTGATAGGTTTGGCCTTCAAAAGGGTGAAAAAAGTCAAAAATATCCCTCTTTATAATTGCATGTTGGGTCATCTACAGGACCCTCTACGACCCGTAGAAGCTTCTACAACTCGTAAGGGACCTTTCATGAACTTTTGGATAATTTTTGGGGTCTCTAGAATTCTCTACGAGCCATATTATATGACCCATAGAAGGTTCTACAACCTATAGATATGTCCGTAACATCTAGGGTTGAAATTGAAGGTTTCTGATGTTTTTCACGAGATAGCAAGTCGTACTCCAATTTACGACCCGTAAAGGGGTCTTGTAAAATGACCATAACATTTGACTCTGAACTCTAAATGAAGTGAAACTAGTTGCATTTGAAAGCTAATTCAAAGTGCTTTCACTTGTTATCACATCGGACATCTAATTATTTATATGCTAGGAGTTATGATTATTTAAAGTTGACCCTTGCATGATTCAAGACTAGAAACTTAACTTATAGGAAAGTTTTGAACTCGACTAAGTACTAGAGGTCTCCTATGACCCTAATACACTCACCACATGTGAGAGTGAGTCTTAAAACATAGATACGTATAAGGATAGAGTTATGGGGTGTCACAATATCTCCCCCTTGGGATTATTCATGCCCGAATTAAGGTGAAACTAGGGAAGATACACATGTTTGGCACTTATGAACTAGCTTATCAATAGGAAACTATCCAGATATCTGATTAATCATATTTAAGGATGTATCTCAACTCAATAATAGTAATAAGGGAAATTACTTTCATGTTCATCATTGGAAGGAACGAATAGGAGAGGATATCTAGCTTTTATATTTGCCTCAGCTTCCCAAATGGCTTCCTCAACGAACTAGTTCCTCCATAATACTTTACAGAAGCAATCTCCTTGGTCCTCAATTTACAAACTTGTCGATCTATTATCTGAACTGGTATGTCTTCATATTTCAAGTTGTCTTTGACTCCAATACTCTCTAAAGGCACAACTAGTGCTGGGTCTCCCAAACACTTCTTAAGCGTAGAAATATGGAATGCTGGATGAATAGAAGCTAACTCTGGTGGAAATTCCCATTCATAAGCCACATTACCAATCTTCCTAATAATCTGGTATGGGCCAATATATCGAGGACTGAGCTTTTTCTTTTTCCGGAAACTCATAACTCCCTTCATCGGTGAAACCTTAGACACCCATTCACTATCTCAAATTCCAAATATCTCCTTCTAACGTCAATATAAGACTTCTTCAGCTTTGGGCTGTCTTTACTCTTTCATGAATAACTTTCACCTTCTCCATAACCTAATAGACTAAGTCAGGTCCTATCAATCCTGCCTCACCAACTTCAAACCACCCAATAGGTGATATACACCTCCTCCCATAAAGGGTTTCATATGGTGCCATTTGTATGCTAGCTTGGAAAATGTTGTTATACGAGAATTCAACCAAGGGTAAGTAATCATCCCAGTTATCTTTAAATTTTATAACACATGCCCTCAACATATACTCAAGAGTCTATATGGTCCGCTCCACTTGCCCATCTGTTTGAGGGTGGAAGCCTGTACTAACATTCACCTTCGTATCAAGTTCTTTCTGAAAGGACTTCCAAAATTGTACTGTGAAATGGGCTCCTCTGTCTGAAATAATGGATATAGGGAACCAATGTAACCTAACAATCTTCTTAATGTAAAGTCTGGTATAGTCCTCGGTTGTATCAGTCATCTTGAAAGGTAGAAAGTGAGCTGACTTGGTCATCCTATCTACTATGACCCCTATCGAATCATGCTATCTATGAGATGACCCAACACTGTGAAGTATTGTCCGCTCTTCGGCCTAGCCTATAATGGATTTATCCCTTTGGGCTCACCCCAAATGGTGCCTCATAGTAACCAGTCCTTTACTTATATACCCAACATCTCTCTTGTGTTTTGCTGATGTGGGACTTCTATTCTCAAGATAAAATTATGAAATAATTTCAAAGATGACTTGATTAAAGACATGATTTTCTTTTAACATTTTAAATTGTATGTGAAATTATTTTCTTGAGGAATTTAGTGGGGTTGTAGTTATATCATTTCCGAAAAAATAGGTTCTAGAGTTGAATCAAAATATTACTTTATACAATAATTACAAATACTTGAGCAATGTATAAATACTAGAATATCATATTGCATATAATTACAATAAATATCACACAAATAAGAGAGAGTTATCAAAACAATAAAAGGGAAAAGGGTCAAAAATACCCCCAACTATGTTTAATTGTTTGACTTTATCCTTGCCTTTAAAATGAATTTATTATACCTTCGCCGTTACAAAATTTATCATCTATGCGATGGAAAGCCCCAATCCCACCCCAACCCAAACCCGACTTGTCCTAAATAATAACCAACCTTAACCTAGCCCAATTCTATTTCTCACAATTACAACCTACGACCTCCAATTAATGTTGTCCATGAGACAGGACTTCTCTGGGGCATTTGATCAAACAATTTCCTCACAAAATCCATTTCACCAAACTTCCCATACATATCAACCGACAAAGTCGCCACAAACAAATTCGAAGCAAATCCACATTTCAACACATGATTA
Organism: Solanum medicagineum; assembly: GCA_026153255.1. Classification (NCBI taxonomy): domain Eukaryota; kingdom Viridiplantae; phylum Streptophyta; class Magnoliopsida; order Solanales; family Solanaceae; genus Solanum; species Solanum medicagineum. Next base: position 607 of record JAPFFP010028056.1, on the reverse strand, counting down.
TAAATTTCCAAGCCTTCCCACAATAGTGATCTTGCACCACAATACTTGGAAAAGCTCAAAAACATGTAATATCAGGTTCAAAACAAGTGTGTCTTAGTAAATCTCTGTACAGAACTGTTGATTCGGCAAATTGGCTAACACCCCTGTGGGATTTTATGATGGAGTTATAGAGGAAAGTGTCTTCATTTTGGAGACTTTTGTCAAACATGGGGCATGTATGGCTGATTCCAGCAATAGGGTCGCTGAGGGAGAAGTTGGAAATGAGCTTAGTGAGTAGAATAACGTTATTTTCAATGGCATTTCGAAGCATTATGGCATGAATGTGAGGAAGGGTGGCTTTGTGTCACAGCCCCACCGAGGGCCGTGACTAGTGCCCGATAGGGACACCTACCCATGCATATACATGAACATCCCCTTTACCTAAACTGAAAATCTGCAGAAATTTCGGCAGAGTTTCCTTTGTTTTATTAACTAAGCCACCTGCACAGAAAAGATAGCAGCTCCCAGAAAACAGACATATCGCATACATGAACATAGAAATCATGAAAGCGGGCCGACGAGGTCTCCGCTGCGGTCCTGCCGCCTAACAAAACATGCATATATACGT
>JAPFFP010028035.1:0-15895 GCA_026153255.1 Solanum medicagineum | reverse complement strand
ATTTTTCTTTGGAAAAAATTTGAGAGTGGGGTGGGGGGATGGTGGAAACGGTGGGGGTGGGGGTAAAAAAAATTTAACATTTTAAATATTTCTTAAATTTTTTTTTCAGGGAGGGGAGGGGGGTACTGGGGTAGGGTGGAATGGAGGGTGTGGTTTAACTTTTGTTTTTAATTTTTTTTAAAAAATATTTGGGGGTAGGGGGTTCGGTGGGGCTTAGGGATGAAAATTTTATTTTATTTTTAAATGGTGATAGGGTGTGGTGCAGTGGACGGGTGAGGGGCGGGTAGGATGGAGGAACTTTTTTGTATATTTTTTTATTTAAAAATTAGGGGTGATAGAGGTGCGGGTAGGGTAAGGATGAGGGTTGGGGTGGTGGGAGTGTGTGGGCGGTAGGATGTAGAAGTAGAAAAAATTTAATTTTTTTATAAAGAAATTAATTTTTTCATTGGGAGTAGGGTTGAGGTGATAGGGTTTGAGCATTAACAATCTAGTTTTGATTTAATTTTTTTTGACTTTAGGAGATTAAAGTGGGTTGAAACCATTTTTACCCAAATCATATTTGACCAAATCCCATATTTACCTATATTTTATATGAATGGATTGTGATCTAATCCATTTTGGCTCAATCCATATTCAATCTATCCAAATCGGATCCAATCCACCAATTTTCCACCTCTATCCCTAATCCACTCTAGATGATAGATGCAACCGTTTGAAATTATTTTTTGAGCTTTTATGCACAATATGAGTTGACCCTTAAACACAAAATTTGTATGTTCCGGCTCTAGGGTTGGCTCATTAGGGATTTGGAATTGGACCACACAGGTTCTAAAATCAATAGAAGCATAGCAAGAATGGAGCTAATCAATGCCAAGAATAATACCAAAGTTGATCATGTCAAATTTTATGAGATCACATGGAGTTAATTAATGCAAGACTGAATCTAAGCAATTTCTATAAACTCTATTGGCTAAAAATGAATCACGCATAAGGTATAAAAAAAGGGCTTTAACAAAACCTCAGGGAGAATGCCAAATCTCATTGCTGTATAGGGGGATATAAAATATAGATTAGAGCTAGGGTACGGCAATGCATACACGTCAAAATGGAAGAATTGCAACGTACCCATAACCACATCTAGGGATTCCTAATGTCTTACCTATCATTAAGTGCATATAATCTATTGTGGTGTTAGCCACCACCTCCTGACCTTGAAGCACCTCTTTCAAAAATGTCCGCTTGAAGTAGTTTTACCTTGAGGATGACTTTTTCTCCCCTTGTTTGTAACACTAGGGCAATTGGATATCTTGTGACCTATTTTGCCACACTCATAACAAGCATCCATACCTACGAAACATTTGCTTCCATTAGTTCTTCCACACTTGGGACAATTAGGGAAAGTAAGTCCACTAACACCACCACCTTAGGCCTTAGGGTTGGTCACCCTATATTTGTCAAGTCTCTCGCCAAAAGTTTCTAAAAAGAACCTTGGCCACAATACCGTTGGCTTTGTTGCAAATGGCTATTACTACCATAAGATTTTTGTTGAGAAAATCCTCCCAACCAAGACCTCTTAGACTCCCTTACGTTCCTCTCCTTGAGCTTCTCACCTTCAATTTTTTTGTCATATGTTGTGAGCAAAGAAATATCCATCTCATTTATAAGAATTGTGGTTCGACATTCTTTCACCGCTAAGTCTGAAAGCCACCACTACTCATTAGGGAACGAGAGTCAGCCATCAAGGAAGGAAAATAATTTGAAAATTTTATGAACTTGACAACATACTTCCTTATACACATATTGCCTTTTTGAGGTGATAAATTCCAACACTTTCCCCTCCCTCTACTCAAGTGGAAAGAAGTGATCAAGAAATTGTGAGACCCCATGTTTCTTGTCTTTTATAATATATATAGTGTGGCATGTTATATAAATATTATATGATAACGTATAGTGCCTAAGGATGATAAGACTTCTAATGAGTGTTAATATCAATGACTTAAAGTTTTAGATCAAAGGAATTCCTTAAACACATATTCTGGATCAAAGAAATGGCCTGAGTGGAACCCACCATTTTGGAAGGTTTTAAATTAAGTTTCACTTTGTAGATGGGATTAAGAGTGTATAATTTTCTAATAATGAAGTGTTAAAAGGTATTATAATAGAACCATGTTCATATGTATAGTTTTGGAGTCAAGAAAGTTGTGACATAAAGGTTGGCCAAAGTTACCCTAAGCTTCTCTAAGAAATCTTTCATAACTTTAGGTCAAATGTCTCAGACCATATCTTTCAAAATACAAGGACTTAAAGGGTCTATGACCTATCAAATTGAAGCTCTACGAGTCTAGTCTGCAATACACAAAATCATGCATCATTTTTGAGTAAAAGGTTATGACTATTTTATCGTGGACTGCCCGAGCAAAAAATTGGGTCAGGTTAAGGCTACTTATAAGTCAACAAATCCAACATTTTAAAGCCCTAAACATTTCATTTCTATTCCAAAATAGTGAAGGAACTGAATAGAGTGATTCCATGAGGTCGTTGAGCTATTTAGGTACTTTTTTTGCAATATTTACTATTAAATTTTGCCCCAGTACCTACAAATGCGTGCCTTACACTTTGCAATTATTTTCCCTCCTATTAGCAGTGCTTGGAGATGTTTTTGGAAGGTAAAAAATTGGTGTTGTTGTTCTTTATTATAGGTTTATAACTATTTTGTTCAGGTAATAATCTTGGAGCTCTTTTATGATCATTCTTACGATGTTCTATGGACGTTTCATCGTATTAAGGCTATATGACAAATTTGCTGATTTAAGCTCAATTATGAACTATTTATAGGTGTGTTTGACCTGTGTATATATGGTGGTTGCAAAGCTTAGCCGTAAGTAACAACATTTGTGAAGAAACTTTAGGCATCTGGACGTCTATTAGAAAGGTATGTTAATAAGGCTAAGCTCTGTCTCTCCTTTTATCATAAAATCTGAGAAATTTCCAGAATGTCAAATGCAATATTTTACTATTCTGTTGCTAGAAGGACCATCTATAAAAGGCATTGGGATCACAACTAAATTATTTTAATGATGATATTAGGTTGATATTCTATTCGTTTGCTTAAACTAGACATTCGGTATCTATATATAAATTTATCAATTTTCCCTGACTACTTGTCCATGTGTTTGAGGTGTTACTCTTCTTGGTGTGGTGTGACTAAAAATAAGGTAGATTATAAGGGGAATGTAGTATTCGTAATCAATCCTCCCTCCTCACTAAAACTGTACTTGAAGAACTTAAAAAATAATATGTTGATTTTCAATAATCTCAAATATAATACTCCTGGTTAAACTGCTAATGCACTTGATTTTTTTAAATAGTTTCTTTTACTAATTAGCAATGAACTAAGTATAAAGATTATGTGAAGCTCCTTAAACTTCATGATGTTCAAGCACACCTCACGAATGGAAGATATGGATGATCATTATCAACATAATAAACCCAATAAAGAGTTGAGGTCGAATGTCACAGGGAATGGGCGTTCAAGAGTTGAAGTGATTAGTTAAACTAGGCATTGTGGCATTAATATTGGGGTTTTTTGAGTAAATAAAAGCTAGAATTCAGCTAACAATGAATCTAATGTGAATTAGTAGTCAATATAGAGAGATGTCGGAGGTGTGTGAATATCCGAATAGATCTAATTAACAGGGTCTAAACACTTGATAAATTGAGTAAAAAATATGTGAGTAAGCTAGGATGCTGGTAACAATACTTCATTTATGACCATGATGGTGCTTTACATGAACCTATTACGACTTCACATGCAAATCACTCACGGACACGCCTAGCCTGAGAAATTATAGCAAATCTCCTAATACTTTAGCCATTGAACCCAATTTTGTGGCATTCAACCAAAACCCCGACATATTTTCAGCTAATATACCTATTGCCCACTCTAATTACTCAAAGTAATGCTATAATCAGAAATCTAAAATAAACCCCAATTTACAACCTCAAGATTATAGATGAAAATTAGCAATTAATCTAAACTCACTCAGATTAACATCAATATAATCAAAATATCATAGGCCCAACTAATAAATCAACAATCCATATTATACACAAACCTCCAACATAGGGGTTTTAGCCACACATGTTCAATAGTAAAGAAATAATACCATAATCTGTAGCTAAGAACATGAGTAACATGAATTACAAGAGAAAAGATGAATTACTCCAACTAGTCTCTTCAATTTCTTCTTCCTAAAGCTTGAAATCACCAAACCTTTGTACTTCTTTAGAAAGAGACTTCTATGTACTCCATTTTCTCTTTCTCTCTATGGTCTCTATAGAAATCTAAGATGGAATACATACAATGTCCTTTCCAAAACCCTTTTATAGTCCATGCAAATTACTAAGAGTTTGTACACCAATTCACCATTCGGCAGTCAAAGTCGGCCATAGCCGAACACTCTGGTGATGCACCAAATGTGCACTTGACCACCTTCTTCTGCACCTCCTAAAGGCTCAAGTCTCTGCAATTATAGGTAATGTCTCTGTTCATCGCCGATCATGTTCAACAATCCACCAAACCTTCACCCATATCGCCATTCTGTCACTGACATAGGGCTTGCTTGCTACAATGTTAGCCGGTCTTATTTGTGATTCGAGGATTCACTAAATGTGTCGACGAAGCCACTTTTCACTACCTTTCTTGCATTTATGCTCCTTTTCCTTTTTTTGTTGAGTATGGTCCATCCATGTACTTTTATCTTCATTCTTAGCATAACACATGCATATTAGTTAACATATAAAGCATAATAGCACATTAAGGATAACATTTCCTTACATTCTAAGCCCAAAATGAGTCCAAGATATGGACTCATCAAAGCTCCCTATGAATATTTTTCAGAGTTACCAACATCCTAAATGTTGAGTTAAGTTTTCAAACTTATCCAAAAGACATGTATGATCCCACACGCCATGTGTATACACTACGACCGTGAATATGATGTTATGAGAATAAGTATATCAATGAGCCAAGATTGACAAAAATATTGCTATGACCTACTATTTACATTCAATATTCATATCATAAATGGCATGTTGTGCATGAACTTCGAGCTATAATTTGAGGTAAGTTGCCTATTTTCCCAAATGATTATATATATGTGTATTACACAGATGCCCATAAGTTGGCAAATATGATGTCGATTAGCTACTGGAAAGGGTCACCATTGCTAGCATTTGGTTGGGCATGTCATGTATTTGCATCTGTATATGGGTATTTAGGACATGCAATTTCTCGAGCATGCCATGCATATTTGATCACTAGGAGGTCGAGTGTAGGCCAGGAAAGTTATTTGAGTTTTGGTTATAGTTGGCATAATGTTTGATCACTGAAGTTACACCTCTCTTTCGGAGGATAAAGCAGTTGTTGTCAAATATGAAACCTAACCAAGGTTAGGGTCGAATCCCACAGAGATAACAGAGACTCAGAATGAATTCAGTAATAATTAATTCAAGTAATTAACAACTCAATTCCCCAAAAGGTGGGAAGGGGTTAGCAATGTTCAGCAAGAAATTAAACTAAACTTACTAAAGCCAGAGATAATCAATAACGGAGAGCACCTTGGGAATTGTATTCCCCATGATTTACCAACTCAATATCCTTGAATAACCAATTCTCGACTAGAGTATAGCATGTAGGATAATAATTTTAGTTCACCAAGCGCTTTCGTCAAAGGTGAGAGGCGAATTTCTCTATGTGACTTGGTCCATCTCCATAGGGTGTAATACTAAACATTACCCATAGTCCCAGTCAACCTCCCCTTGCTCTAATTCGGTTGATTAGATGAGAACACATCATTGAATCCTGTTAGTCAATCTCTTTTCCTATTCATTACAACCTGGATCGGGAAGGTAGCACTAGGCAAGTTTTAATGTTGGCCACCACTGGAAAACATGCAAAACAAAGAGAATTGATTAATACATGTAAATACTTCCAAGAATTGCAAATTATCTAGGTTTATTTGGTTAGATCTTCATGGTTCCCACAACCCCAAGTTGTTGATTTAGCTACTCATGCTATGGGTAGATGAAGAAATCATGAATTGAGAAAACATAATTAATCACTTACCCAATTGAGTTGAAGATCAAGCAAATCCAAAATATATTGGGAATCACAAGATTTGAAGGTACAATGAATCCACAAGTGTATTCTCCTCCAAGATTGAAGTCTGTAAGTACAAAATCCTAAAGAGTACTCTACCGACGTCCTTTCTACTGTACTCTTGAATAATGACCTAAAAATTACTATTTATAGTATTTATAAACAAGCCCTAAAAAATTAGAAAAACTGGTCGACGACTTTAAACGATAGGCCTTTACAACTCGTAAATTGATTTATGAGTCGTAATCAGGGTTTCGTATTCAGCTCTTGAGATCTTGAACTTCACTACTACGGATCCACTCTATGAGTCATAGATTTATTTATGACTCGTATTGTGCTCTCGTAAAATTCATCTGCATCAACTAGTCCTTCACAAGTTCTCACTGGAATTCCTCTCGAAACCACTCTATACGACTCGTAGAGTCATCTATGACTCGTATCGATGTCTCGTGCCACTGAACTTTAGAAATCAAACTTGATTGGAAATCTTCAAGGAACCCACTCTACGACTTGTAAACTACCTAAAACCAGAATAGTCTGCAATTTACCCCAAAATCAGGCAAACCTTCTTTCCTGCAAAAACTAAGCGCAAAACTATAAAAACTATAAATGTCTCATTGAGAACACACAAAATCCTAAGTTTGAAGCATCAAATGTGCTGTATTTTGACAGCACATCAACACCCTGAACATAAGATTGTTGCTTGTCCTCAAGCGATGACTCAATCTATATAGACAATATAGCAACAAACGTCAACCCAAAGACATACATCACATATGATTCAAACTTAGGTACCCACACTAACTTTTCAAAAAAAAATCAAATAGCTATTTAGAAAACCAAAACACTAGTGGCTTTGACAACACAACTATGAAAAGAATATCAACTATCCACAATCACTTAACAAGTCAAATGCTAACAATGAAATGCAAGTGCCCTCACAGAAAGAGGTCCATTTTTGACACTCAATGATGATTTCAAATTTAGCTTCGGGACTGTGCAAACACACTCACTCTAATAAAAGATGTTCATGCATCATGACTAATACCATAGGCTTTCCCTTATACTCATGACTCATATTTTCAACCAACTGGACTAGGATCACTTTAGCACTTCCTAGGCTTGTAACGTAGGCTCAGGGGGATTTAGTAAGGCATTTTGGAAAAATAGTGACTAAAGCAACCTTGAACTACGTTTTTCATCACTTTCATCGTACAAACCCTAATATTTTCACCTTATCCTCCCTTTTTCCATATTCAAGCTCTTTCGAGTGTTTTCTGATTTTTACGCTTTGGTTTGCTTTTAATCTCAATCTAAGACATCCTTTTCTTTTTCTTTCACCCGATACATGATTTTCTTCGTTTTCTCCTTATTCCCAACTCACCACCATATTTTTGTGCTTTTCCTTTACACTGACCACCCTCAACTTAGGCTTTTAGCCCTTGATGAAGTACACAATATCTATTCCCCAAACCAAGGCAACTTTTGGTAGCCATCCTCGACTTATGATTTTTGCCTCAATCAAGGTTCATAATGCTCACGAACATACTATGGCCAATTTCAAGGTTTTTCACTAGAGAAGGTTAGGCTAATTAGATGCTTTTGAAAGAAATGGTACATGTAAGACTCAAATATTTGGAACAAGGGATAAAACTTCGTTTGGTCGGTCATTTTAGGCTAAAGTAGACTAATTAAAGAATAAAGGCCTTAGATACCTTCCTAATCCATTTAATCTACAATCCAACTTAGAGTAAAGGGAAAGTTCTGAACAAGCACAAAATACAGGAATTTAGCAAAATAGGCTCACACATATGGCACAACAACCATTATCAACAAGCGACTCACAGATCTTTCTATATATCTCAAATTACCCTCACTTGTCAGATCAACTATTTCCAAACACCCAAACATGCATGGTTGCCATTTAACCACTAATCAAAAATTTTTCGTGGGTACCAATTTTCAAAACAAAACAAAAAAACATGCTATATGCCATGCATATTAGTACTATATGCTATAAATATTATCTAAACGTGCTAAATGTTCTAGCTCAACAGAAATTAAATATCCATGAGGAAAAAGAACACAGTTAAGAAAACCTCGGGATCAAAATTTGGGTACTTATGGACCATAAGCTACTCAGGCTTCACCGAGGCCCATAACTACCCACACCCTATTGAAAATTTTGTTCATTGTCCCCCATGCACCAAATTAAGTAAAGTTAGAATAAGAAGGAGTCAAAAACATATCTCGACTCCTAAGCGCTTATCTCGTGCTGTGTCTGGTAATCTCTTATCTGCAGGGTAGTACACGCAGCAGTCGAACTCTGTCCAGATGGGCTAATACCCCTTTCCCTATCATGCTCCTCAGCCAGCCTCATCTTTTCCTCTTGCCTCGATGTCCTTAAGGCTAGGCCAAGCTCATCCTCCTCATCCTCATCACACTCGGAGTGCTTTGCACGTACATTTCTCTCAATAGGGTCATCAAATGTGCAAGGGAACATCTTGAGGGAAGACTGTGTAGGCTCTATAGAGGTAAATAAATCAAATGATGACTCCTTAAGTGTAGTCTCTGGTAGTGTCATCGGTGCCATAAGTGAAGTTGTTATGTCTGCCCTAAGCTTCTCGATCTCCTGATGTACGACTGATAAATCTAAAGGTCGAGCCTCGACTAACCTCTTCTGAACTCGGTCCTCAAAACTCCCTCCTGAATAGTAGAGATGGTGAATGCCCAGCATCGATCCTTTGAGTCTATAGCAGTCTGTCAGACCCATGGCCTAAGCTGCTGAATAAACTAAGACAACTGGGCCTCAGCAGGTGTAATCACCACGTCATGGCCTGAATAGAGATAGTGGACACATAAACTATGACCGGTGTAGAAAGTTGTGAAGTAGTGGCCTCTGGTGCACGGGCAACTATAGTATGACCTCTCTCAACATCGAATGCCTCAGGCTGCTGGGTTCTCTCATCAGTAGTAGCAGCAATAGTAGTAGTGGTGGCAGTCGTCGAACCCTTTGGTGATGGCTCTGGGGCAAACATCAGTGGTGGTGGCGGGGCTTGTGCTGGTCGTGTTGTCACTGGATTCTCATCAGCCTTTATTAGGCTAGCCTCCAAGATATGTTGCACCTCAACTAACTGGTCCAGTTAATGAAGTATCTCTACCTGAGACTCTAAATAGAGTTTGTAGACCAAAATTGGGAATGGGATAGAAGTGGCCCTCTTGAGTGCTGACTCATAGATCTGCTCTGCTATGAGTCGAGCCCAATCAATGTCATAGCCAGCCCAGATGCTGGCAACCAATATCGCCCGCTTTGGTGTCAAAGTATTATCCGCCAGAGTAGGCCAGATGCGGGATCTAACAACCGCCTACCAAAATTTGGCGGGGAAACTCAATGAAGCCTTCACTATAGGCTCAGTGTGGTTGGTGGTCCAAGAAGCTCTGGACCCTGCTCCGTAATGTGAGCAACCACCCATCTTAAAAGTGATGTCCGATGTATCAGATCCTTCATGGTCAATGAATTTCTGGCCTGCCATCTTATATTCAAACTTAGCTATCAATCTTGGGGCACGATACTCAGGAGCAAAAAGTACACGGTAGATCATCTGCTCTGAAATCTCGGTCCGCCGCCCTCTCACTCGAACCATTATGAATCTGGGATGTAAGATAGGTCTCTTCCCCTAGGGAGGATCTCGTTGAATTGTAGCTATGTACAATGTGTAAAAATTCCATACCATAATCGGGGCGTATCGTCCAAGCGCCTCTGTCAGCCACTCGAGGCCATATCGTATCATCGTGTCCTTTAGACTTAGGACACGACTCAATCCATCACCAACAACCCTGTCTCCTCATATATTGAACGGGTGGGTTTGCCCCGCCCCTTGGGCTCTATGCCCTCCAAAAATATGGCTTTTCATCTCCTCGATGCACCATCGGTGATTAATAGCATCTGGTGCTGAAGAAGAAGATGGTGTGACGAAGGACTTAGTATATCCTCTCTTTTTGGAGGCCCCCGCTTAACTCCGCTCCTTCATAAAAAGGGGTCATCTTGGGTATGCTACTCCCTATCTACTCACTATCTTCCTCGCTAGACTGGGAAAGACTCTCGCTCTGAACCTAAGGCTGTCTAGCTCTAGCTACAACTCTCATCTGTGGTCGAGGCACCTCTGGTGAGGCTGGGTGTCGTATATCTCCACTGACTCATCAGCTGAGAGGTCTACTCAGTATTCGAAGGCTCATCATCTGTAGGATTATCTCTATGCTACCTCTTAAAAGCCTCAATCTCTGCACGTTTGCCTTTCGGCACCAGGGTATTCAAAAATTAAGCATCAAAGAATCATAATTAGCCCCAACAATCAAGGAACAAAAAGCAAAAACCTAATTAAATCAGTTGCAGACAAGGTCTACGAGGCCGCCCTTTACAAGTTGTAGTGAGCACTACAAATTGTAAAGTGCTCTCGTAGGCAAGGGCTTCAAAACAATAATTCACTGGAAAATTATACGAGACCTAGGTATGACTCAAAACTTGGGTTGCAAGTTGTAAACTAGTTTTATATAAAAGTCCACAGAGTATTTTGAAATATAGGCTGAGATCTATGAGACCTATCTACGAGTCATAAAGTGATCTACGACTCGTAGAGGGTCTCATCTGAAGAATACTCAAATTATCAAGTCTTTGGAATTTCCCACGGGGGCAGTTATGACTCGTAGATTTATGTACGAGTCGTAAAAGACTCTCGTGAAGAAGAAATTACAGATACCTGATCTTCTTAGTTCATCACAAGGACCTCAAAGACTAATCAATCCAAAATTCTACCAGCATCGAAGCAAAAATCTACACACTCACAAGTTTAGCACAAAACAAACAATACCCATGACAATTTTAACATTGAATCACCCTATTAAAAACAATTTGGCATCACTTTCCTCTTAACTCCACCATTCCTATTTGACTCACACAAACTCATTTGCCCATGACAAAAGCCATCAACTCTTAATTCTTAAATAATGCAATAGCAGTCAATCAAGCATGGGTGGTGATTCAATAGCCAAAGTAATCAAGTAATCAATGAAGTCAAAACACTCAATCTCCAGAATCAACTAATTAGTTTAAACAAAGGCACTTCAAGTTCATATACACAATGCAATTTCAATCAAGGATTTCAAGCTTAATCACCCAATCCAATCATAACCTTCAACTCAAACCATTAATAACAAGGCAACCTTAGAGGTTAAAATTAAACCAAGAGACTTACCAAGTGTATTGATGAACTTGAAAAAGAGAGAGATGATGAACAATCAAGAAACCCTAGGTGCCAAAAAGTTTTGCCGGAAAATGAGTGTAGTCGCCAGAAATTTGATCGGAAATAAAGGGGAATGAAGAAATTGGGGAAAATTTTGTCAATTAGGGTAAAAGTGAGGTCAAAATAATTTGACCCCCCTTTTATACCCTTAATGGGTCAACATTTAAAATTACTGGGCTTGAGTCAATGAAAGCTCAATTACGAGTCATAGGTCAAGCTACGACTCGTAAGTCAGGGTTTCTTAGAACCCTCAACACTTAGAAAGATTCAGAATCTTACCTTAAGTCAATGAAAGCCATTCACGACTCGTAGGTTGATCTACGAGTTATAAAGTCTACTTATGGGTTGAGTGCACACCTGTTCATGCCCACTGGAAATCTCTACGAGATGGGGTTATGAGTCGTAAAGTGCAATACGACTCGTAAGTCCACTCATAAGAACTATACCTGATGCATTTCTCAGTAAAATCTACTGGTTTAGTCCAATGCCTGTATACGCTTCATAAAACTCAGTCGCACCCTATATGTGACAAACCCATGTTAAAAGTAGCAATCAAAACATAATCACACAACTACCTAAGAATCCAAAAGTTAAAAGTAAACTCAAAGACTAAGCCAAAACATAAAAACTCATTAGGTTGCCTCCAAAGTAGCACCTAATTTATTGGCGCGGTATGACTTAGCTAGCTTGAGTAATCAGACTTCCTCAAGCTTTGGTGTATCATTATCACCAAATTCTACCTACTTCTTGGAGCTTGTAATCATGTCTCATTGAATCTAATTCAGTTGTACTGACATAAGTCCAAATTGACTATTGAGGTTAGCCACAAAGTGTTGGTCCACCCTGCGATTTATCTTGACAATGTCAGAATTGATCTCTTTCAATATCTCATCTTAAGTATCTACCCTCTTTAATAACTGGTCAAACATCCCCTTAATTGTTGAGTCTGTCTTCCATATCATAACTCTGTGGGGATACTTTTGCTTGACTAGAACTCCTATCAACAGTGGTTGCACAATCCATTAAATGACTATTCCTGGGCTTCCACACATGGTTGGATTTTTCTACTGTGTTTGCTTAAGAATCTTTGCGAATGGTTGCTTTACAAACTAACATCGCAAGAGGCATCAGCATATGCTTAATCGTTAGCATCTAGAGCTCGATATAGATTTCTCACCAAGACATTCTTAAGGATCTTACGGTTTGGTGTGTTCTTCAAGCATCTATTTAATCACTCCCACGTATCAAGGATTGAATCACCAGGGAATTACTTGAACTCATTGATCTAGTCCTCTATTTTGAGCCTGTTTTGTTTAATGAAGTACCTTGCTAAGAAATCCCTTTGCAATTCTATCCAATTGGTGATCAAACCTTGTGAAAGCTCCGATAGCCATAATGCAACATTGCCTGTAAGAGATAATGGGAAACATGAAGTCACACAACATCCATAGATAGATTTTGTGTCCCTATCACTCTCTTGTAGAAAGATTCGATGTTGTGCAAGTGGCTATGTAGATCCACTGATAGTAGGCCCGCAAATAATCCATGGTTTTGTAGCATTTGAAGTAACCCACTAGAAACAGTGAACTTTGTGTCAGCTGGTAGTGGTGGCAACATAATAGCCCCAGTCACATCCATAGACATAGGGATCAAGCTATATTGATTCCATCGGTAGGCATTGTTATCGAAATACCTAGGTTGTGGAATATTCTCTAAAGGATGTGGGTTGTCATTCCGATCATCATCATTAACATTCTGACTCAAAGCTGCATTACCCGCGATGTTAGCATTTTCTTGGGCCATTCTTCTTGTATTTCGTTGGATCTCTGGATCAAATGGAGTTAAAGGATTGCCTTGACTCCTAGTGTTGGGCATACGCTACCTAGTATACCCTGCAAGGACAAAAAAACAAAAACAAAAACAAATGTAAAATACAAGGGAACAAAGGATTAACACTTGAATTACAATTATTAGTGAATTCAATTAAGTCTAGCCGTATTCCCCGACAACGGCGCCATAATCTTCCGTCACGCCCAAGTTACACCTCTTTTTTGTAGGATCAAGCGGTCGTTGTCAAATATAAAATCTAACCAAGGTTAGGGTGGATTCTCACAAAGATAACATAGACTCACCACGAATTCACCATTATGCAATTCAAGTAATTAACAACTTAATCCCCAAAAGAGGGACAGCGAGGGGGGGGGGTTACAATGTTCAACATGAAATTAAAATAAACTAACTAAAGCAATAGACAATCAATAATGGAGAGCACCTTGGGAATTGTTTTTCCCATGATTCACCCACGTAATATCCTCAGATAACCTAATTCTCGACTACAGTATAACATGTAGAACAATAATTTAAGTTCACCAAGCCCTTTCGTCAAAGGTGATAGGCAAATTTCACTATGTGACTTGGCCCATCTCTATAGTTGGCAAAACTAACCATCACCATAGTCCCAGTCAACCTCCCCTTGCTCTAATTCGGTTGATTAGATGAGAACACATCATTGAATCCTATTAGTCAATCTCTTTTCCTATTCATTACAACCTGGATCGGGAAGGTAACACTAGGCAAATTTTAATGTTGGCCACCACTGGAAAACATACAAAACAAATAGAATTGATTAATACATGTAAATACTTCCAAGAATTGCAAATTATCTAGGTTTATTTGGTTAGATCTTCATGGTTCCCACAACCCCAAGTTGTTGATTTAGCTACTCATGCTATGGGTAGATGAAGAAATCATGAATTAAGAAAATGTAATTAATAACTTACCCAATTGAGTTGAAGAACAAGAAAATCCAAAATATATTGGGAATCACAAGATTTGAAGGTACAATCAATCCACAAGTGTATTCTCCTCCAAGATTGAAGTCTTCAAGTACAAATGTAACACCCCAAATTTTTTTAAGCTAAGACTGAGCCATTCTTCGTAGGATATAGCATTTTAGTTGAAGATTCTTAATTGAGCATAGATGTCAAAGTCAATTTCTTAGTATGGGAATAGAATTGGAGCTGATATGATATCATAGTTCTAATGTATGATTTTATAAACGTTAGGTGAACCAATGACTTATTAGTTGTATATATGTGCTAGGATCAATTCCTAAGTAGTTAAAGTATATTAGGTGTGATTTAGAGTCACAAGGGATCTTTTACATCAAGCCAAGCTCAAAGAATTTCTAGCAACTAAGTTTTCGTGTGAGTCGTAGAAGGGTCAACTTTAAATGACCATATCTCCTAAAAATTAATGAGTTGGATGAACCATAATATATAAAATCTAAGATATTTGAATTATCTTTCAAACGCATCTAATTTTGCGATAATCGGAGTTCGGAGCAGAAAGTGATGACCATTTAAGTGGAGAGATGCAGAGCTATCCGAAAGTCTACGCCAGAGCGCGTCGCGGACCCTCACTGGATGAGTTAATGACATTTTTTCTTTATAATTTGAGGGTATATTTATCCTAAAACCTTTGGGGGTCTATTTATGATCCCCAAAACATATAAGACATCAGTTTTCATGATCAAAACCCTCTCCCTTCTCTCCTAAACATAAACACTCAAGAACCATCAAGAAAATCGTCAAGTTAGGATTAGCTTCCAGAATTCCTTCTCAAGGTAAGTTGTTCTTCATGAATTTCAATCTACCCAACTCGAATTTCTTCATTTATTCATGAAGCTCTAATAGGATTTTAAATCATAACCTAGGGTTTCAACAAAAACAAATTCAAGAATCCCAAGAAAGGATTTCTTGACTCTTCTTCTTCAAGAATTATGGTTCTTCATCAAGAACTCTAAAGAGCCTAAGTCAAGAATGCAAGTTCTTTCACTTTAAAAGAACTACGAAGATTGAGGATTTTTTCCAAGAAAGAAAAGAGAAGATCGCAAACATTCCCCAAACTTCAACCAACGATTTCTCTCTCAATTTTGATCGGATTTGAGCGATTCAAAAAGCAAAGTTGTATATTTTTTGAGGAGAACACCATGGGAACTTCAAAAATTGATTTTGGTTCTTTCTTAAGGTAAAATTCGTGATCTTGCTGCTGCATTTTTAATATATTTCAAAAACTTTAACATGCAAGTTCTTCCTCATATTAGCTTCGTTTTTGAAATGGTTTTCGCCGTTGAATTTCATATCACTTGAGGAATATTTTCATGTATAAATTTTCAGATTCTGATGATATTTTTTGGCAATAAAATTTTTGGACCATTTTACCCTTTTCACCGAATTAATTGATTTTAGTGTCGTCAGATTCATTATATAATTATGATGCTATATTTGAATAGATTTTAGTGAATTGGAGTGTCATAGAAAGAGAAAAGCTTCGGAATTGACGTGATTCGAGACTTTATATAAGGCAAGTGAATCTCTTAACCTTTGTTAAGTATATAGAATCTTGTGCTTCTTGTGTGAGGTGTTGAGAATGA
>JAPFFP010028004.1:0-15900 GCA_026153255.1 Solanum medicagineum | reverse complement strand
AATTAGGTTAAATTTGGGGGTGGGGGTGGAGGGGAGGGGAATTATTTCTTTACTTAAATATTACTGAATGACAGATAAATTTCAAGTAGTATATTTCTCACATTTTTAGTTCTTACATCTTTCTTGATAGATGAAACAAATACGATATAAAGTATGGTCATGTACACTTTTCATTAACATCTATTATTCTGTCATATACTAATATGTCTAAAGAACTATGTGCAACACACATGATGTGAGTCTAGTGAAATGACCTCAAAAATGTCCGAAAATGTGTCTTAGAAGTGCCTGGAATCGTAATTTTCATATATCTCAAACTTGATGCGTTGTATCGAAAATCTGACTTTATATTCTTGTTCAGGGGGTCAAATTTAGGGGGGAAAGTGTCTAACCCTGATTTTAGAGCAATCGTAGCGAATTTTGAAATTTCAAAGTGAGCACGAAAACAATGGGCCTGCGCGTTTGTGGCGCAATGCGCCCTAGTGTTAAAATGTGCCAGCTTTTAATTTCTATCCAAGTCTTGGGCCTAAGTGTTCCCATACATGAAAATACTTATACTTAGCCATTTTTCACCCTTATATCATTCAAAAACATTCCCCAATACTCACTCAAACCCTTAGACTTATATTTCTCTCACAATTCAAGTATCAAAACCCTCATCGAATCTTAAGGATTGCACTCAAGCTTCAAGTCTCCATCTCCAATCTCATCAAGTTCATCTCCAAGGCAAAGGTATGTGTGTTTCTTTCACCCATGATACCCAAGCTCTCTTTTACCTAAAATTGTATGATTTAAAGTTGATTTATTCATAGGTCTTATCTATTATGAAAATCACTGCATACTATGTTGGGGTTTAGGAAATTATGATTGTTTTAGCATGTTTTGAGCTATGAATCCAAGATCTATTGTACGATTTGATGAAGAATTTTGATGTATATTGCTTGAGGGTATTACCAAGTATCTATTGAAGGTTTTACACTGATTTTTCTAGCATGATTTCACTCTTTAATTGCATGATTTTACACTAGAATTACATATCCTCTAAGTGTTTGATAAAATGTCTGGTTATGGGTTCTTGAGGAATTAAAGGTCCAATGCATGTCTTATGAGTTGACTGACTATATGATGATGAAATGATGATGGAATGATTATGAAAAGGGATGTATGTATATGATGATGAAAAGTGTGTGTGTGTGTGTATATATATATATATATATAGTGTTGGGGATGACCAAGCCTAGCTCGGGGGGTTATAGGCCCGGGTAACCTATTGAGGAGTTGGTACCTTGATCGCCTAGCTTGGGGGGTGGTAGGCCCGAGTAACCTTATTGGGAGTTAGTACCCATCAACCTTGATGGAGGGTTTGTACTCTGTCAACCTTGATGGGGGGTTTGTACTCCGTCAACCTCGATTGGGGTTTGTACTCCATCAACCTCATGAAAGGGTTCGTACCTCATGCGCCCTATCCAAGGGGGTGGTAGGCCTTGGCTTGCACTAAGAATGGTCACTCCTTATACACGTATTATGTTCGATATAACATGATTTAATTCAAGCATCAATCACACATGTCATACTGTTAGTATGCTATCTATTGCTTATGATTGTGCATTTTGCCTATGAAGTCTATCTCTTGTTGCATTGCATCCTACATACTTAGTAAATTCAAACGTACTAACGCATACTCTATGCCTACATGATATCACCATATAGGAATCGGAGCTCCTACTGATTCTCCTCGTGGCTAGACGGATTGTTCAAGTTAGCTTATGGTGAGTCCTCAAGTCCGAGGACAATATCTATCTTCCCTCAAGCTTATGTTAATACTATGTCTTGTATGTTTGGATTACCTATTGTTATGAACATGAGGGTGAGCCCAATTGCTTGTCTTGGCCCCCGCTCTTATCTATGTAGTAGATATGTTGTTGGATATAATAAGTACCTATGATATGACCCCTTTACTCTCTTATTTCTTGATGTTTATGATATGGAAGTTCACCCTTAGTCCCAATTTCCCTTGTTTATGTTTATCTCTATTGTCATTTTAATTGCTTTCGCGACCAAGGATGTGTAATGATATGCTATGAGGCTTATTTGGGGTTGCCTCGGGTTTCTCATTCGCCGGTCACGTCTAGGCCCTAGGCTTGGGTCGTGACATCTAGTAAAAATATAGTAGTATATAGTTTTTGCTTAAAAATAGCTAAATTATCTTGAAAATAAATAAAAGTATCTTTGAATTTTTAAAAGTAATTATTTTAAATTATTTGAAATTGGAGAAGTTTGATAATTAATGCACATTGTGAAGGGTCAAAATTAGATTTCAACAATGATCTAAAAGTATTATAAGTTAAAATAATTAATAATCCAAAATATTTTTAAAATATAACATCAAAAAATGCATGACATATGGCCATGATGACAAATATGGTAGAATGATCAATAAAAATTTACTCATAAATATGACAACATTGATATTGATGAGATCTCTATTATTAATTATACTTTTCGAAATTATTGTCACGACTCAAAATCCGGGTGTGATGATACTCACCAAACCCATCAAGATGAGTCAGCCCAAAACCTAAATAGCTCAATATAATAATAAAAGCGGAAGATAAACAACCTAATAAGAAACATAAGCATAAGAAATCAAAAGATACAACCATTCCAGAGCTGGTTCACATGTATAAGCCTCTGAAGTACCAATGCACAAGTAGTAGTGAAAGAAATGTACACAATCACAGTTTCATCACAGTTTTAATATCATCAAGTTCTCAATAGCATCACAATTTCAATGTCATGATGATCTCAATATCACCACAGTTTCAATATCATTCACATTTCAACATAAGTACCATCTCAGTATCAATATCAAATAATACACAATCACATGTATCACCATTCCACAATTAATTCACAAGTCAAAATTTCACAACGTGAATAAGTATTAAATCTAAAATCTCATATCAAAGCCTATGAGTACACAATTCTACCCCAAACACTCAATTCCACGCACACAGGAGTATACAAGGTTCAATCATACTTAATAAAAGATTAGAAGTCCACTTGCCTTAGAAAAAGTCTCGAATCAAGTCAAATCCACGACCTTTCACCTTCAATGATAATCCAAATCACCACAATCTATTCAGATATAGCATCACAATCAAATAACGAATCTAATAACACTAAAATCAATCAATTCGGGAGAAAATTAGGGAAAAAATGGTCAAAGTTTCCATGACAGAATAAGTAACCAAAATCTAAAAACTAATACATTAAACTGTTTCCAAGTAATAAGAAATTCAAAGGTGAAAGCCATTTTGAAAACAGAATTAAAATTAGGTAAAAATCACTGATTTAGAATTAGGAATCAATATTCGACAAATCCCTAATTTCTACAATTAAAAACCCCCAATTATAAGTTAAAACACAATTTAATCAATGAAATTAAAGAAATAGGTTAGAAATTAGTTACCCAATAGATTTGCCTTGAAAATCCTTGAAGAATCACCCAAGAAAGACGCTTCAAATATTAAAATGGTGGAAAACCACTAACCCCATCACTTAAAACTATTCACTTTTCAGGTATGTTTAATGCTCCACAAACGCGGAGCACTGTACATGAATGCAGAAGCCAGGAAACTCAATGCTCCGCGAATGCAGAGTAGAAACAACAAGTACTCAACGAATGCAGGCCCCAGCCCCGCGAACGTGGAGGTCAAGGAGTATTGCACTCTGCGAATGCGGAGCATGAGCTCCATCGCACTAGAAATCAGTTCACACTAGCTAAAACACAACACAAATAAATGACAACACGAACCCTTATGATTCATTTAGAACCCCATGAGCATAATCCAAATATGGAACCCTATCAGAAACGACGTTTGGGATTCAATGGAACCGTCAGAAGTTGAATTTGAGACCTCCTTGGCCCGAAATTCGAGGAAGATTCTTTAAACTAGTTTAGGACTCAAATATCAAAAATAACCTTGAAAACTCCAAAAATTACAATGAGACCATTTCTAGCGTCAGTTTCACCACTCGGAACCACTGAAACTGCCAAAATTTTATTTTGAGCCTCCAAACTCTGATGTTGACCAAAGTCAAACTATGTTCCAAAATGAACTGAAAAATACAACTTTGGGTCTAAAATCTTTGTTTTAACTCTAAATTAAGTTCTATAAGTTCTCTTGGACCAGATTTGACATTTTGGAGCTGATGGAATCAACATAATTGAACTCCGACAATCGAAACTCAAGATGACCACAACAACAACAACATACCCTATGGAATCCCACAAGTCAGGTCTAGGGAGGGTAGAATGTACGCAAACCTTACAACTACCTAATATAGGTAGATAGGCTGTTTTTTAGAAACCTTCATCTCAAAAATCCATAAGAAGAATAAACTAGATATGAAAAAATGAAGCAGAAAGAAAAGAAAATAGAAAGAGAGACTAATAACGAAAAGCATGTGATAGTATGCAAATACAATAGTAATGGCATATATAATATGGCTGAAGACAACACAAGATATGAAGACACGATTAAACCTCCTACCCTACTAAACTCCCACGACTAGACATCATCTAACCCTACTACCTATTAGCCTGCTACTCTAATTTGCGACCTCCACTCCTTCCTATCTAAGCTCATGTCCTCTGTGAGATCAAGTTTTACCATATCTTGTCTAATCACCTCCTCCTAATACTTTTTCAGTCTACCTCTACCCCTCTGTATGACTCCTACATCCAACCACTAGTATCTCCTAATAGGAGCATCAGTACTTCTTCACTGCACATTTTTAAACCATCGCAGTCTCGCTTCCCTCATCTTGTCAGCCACAGGAGCCACGTCTAGCTTCTCCCAAATGGTCTCATTCCCAATCTTATCACTCTTGGTATATCCACACATCCATCTCAACATCCTCATCTTCGTCACCTGCATCTTCTGAACATATGAATTTTTGATTAATCCACCCCATACAGCAAAAATGGTCTCACCATCCTGTAAAACTCAAAATTTCTAAATTTAAAACTTAAAAAACTCTTTCTTTGGCAAAACTCTATCTTTTAAAAAGGTTATCAAAATTTGAATTTTAGACTCAACTAAAAATGTGTAATGACCTGGTTGGTTATTTTTGGCTTTATATATGAAAATTACTATTTTACCCTCGTAAGTTGCTTTGGACCTAATTTGAACTATTTGAATGGTTAGAACTGAAATCCTGAGTTTCAAAAGTTAAGATATGAGTTTTAATTTTTTTCGAAAGTTTAAGTTGTTGAAAAAGTAAATTTTTGTGTTATTCTGAGTTTCAAAGGTCAGATTAGGGATTCATTAATTTCATTAGCTCTGGATTATTAAAACTAAACTACAGAAAGTTGCAGAACTGAATTTGGAGTTAAAGTGAGGTTTTAAGGCCCAAAAATGTGATTTTAGTCGTTTTCGAAATCAAAGTTTGACTTTGGTCAGCATTCGGAGTTTGAAAGCTTGGATTGAAATTCTGACAACTCCAATAGTTCTGGATGGTGAAATTAACGCTAAAAATGGTCTCACCATAATTTTTGGAGTTTTCGAGGGTAGTTTTGGTATTTTGAGTTTTAAACTAGTTCAATTGACTTGCATTACTCGAATTCCGATGATTCCATCGTGTCCAGATGACTGTTTCTGGTATGGATACTTATAAAGTTTGTGAAATTCTGAGTTTGGATGAGTTCTGGGGATCCGTTTGAGTTTTGGCATTGGTTGTTGTGGGGGTATCTGGTGCAGTCCATTTTTATTCTCCGCCTTCGTGGAGAAACCTTTGCCTTCATGGAGGTACATGAATTTTTGTTCTCTGCGATCGCGGACAAGTGTCCGCCTTCGCCGGGTACATTTTGGTTGAGTCATTCTTAAAGCCGTAAATCCCCCAACTTCAGTCCATTTTCAACATTTCAAGCTCTCGGAGACGATTTTTAAAGACAGTCTTCAAAGAAATTTTTTGGGTAAGAATTTTTAACGTTGTTTTGATTAATTTTCATGGATTTTATCTTGGTTTTAGCTTGAATTTCATGATTTTGAATGTCCAAAATGGGGGAATTTTTGGTCTATGATTTTGAAATTTTAAAAATGAGGATTGCTCCATCGATATGAACTCACTTTTAATGGGATTTTAACCCACGAACTCCTTATTCTTGTAGAATCCAATTATGAAGTCAATTTCTAGATTTGACTTTCAACTATTTTTCCTAAAATTTGACCATTTTGCCCCTAAGCCTAAACTAGGCCAATATGGGTATCAAAATGCTTCTCTTGATGAATAGTAACTATTGTTAATAGTAGTTGATCCAATTGGAGGCTCAATTTGAGGATTTGAGTTGATTGAAATCTTGTTCGAGTGCGGTCTCGGCATCGAGGAAGGTTAGCTAACCTTTTGGAATTGGATTTGAGTTATTGATCTTGTCATGTGATAATTGTGAGATTTAGAGGATAATTGTGCAATTGAGATGTTGCGTTAAAATGATGATGGAGAGCGACTCCAATTGAACCGAATTGTAATATAAAGTTAATCCTATTGATGAACTGAGTTTAATTATGATGAATTGATGAGGACTTGAGATAGAATGTGACTAAATGAGTCTTGTGAGACCAATTGGGACAAGTAAGGTTCGGTATTTTTGATATACTTGTATTGTTAGGTTGTGATAGGTTTGGTTCATTGTTATATTTAGATATTTTTGGACGAGTCAGGTCCGATATCATGGTTATAGTTGCATATATGGGACATGTTAGATCCACAATATTGATATTCTTGCATACTTGGATGAGTTAGGCCCGATATTGTTGACATTATCGTTTGTTGATATAATTATGATGATTTAAAATATGATGATGATTTGGGCATTAGCTTGCGACACTTAATATTATTCCTTGGATGCATAACATCATTATGAGTTCCATGCTTCAGTATTCCGATTGTAATGGTATTTTACATGTTTACATGCATAATTGGGTTGCACTGTTGATTTATATCTATTGTGTGTGGCTTGTAACATCCCTTGACCCGGGTAGGAGGCGAGGACATTATAATTCACATTGGAACCATCCCTTGACATGGGTAGGAGGCAAGGGTAATATTTATGCTTCACTTATCTTGACCACGAGCAGTTGGCATGGACTTGGCATCATATTACTACTTGACCACGGGTAGGTGGAAAGATTGTGGCATACTGATATTACATGGCCATGGGAAGGTGGCAAGGCTATAATAACCTTGGCATTTGGCATGACTAGTTGTGCATTATATTTCTTATTGTGGTTATATGACATCATGGGATTCTTGAGGACATTTTAGCTCATTACTATGGTATATGTATTCTCATTTTATTCTAATCATTTTGGATGCAGGTATAGGGTTCTTCATTATTACATACTTGTTCGATTCTCTTGCCCAGTTGGTTGAACCTACTGGATGCATATTGGTATACTTACCCCTACTTTGTTTTCCTTCTTACAGATCTAGCACAGGCTAAGACAGGATAGTTGATCATTCCTTTTGAGTGTTATCAATACCATCCAGATCTCAATGGTGAGGCTCAAACTTAGAGTCACCGTGGATCTCAGACTATGTATTAGATATTATGAGATATTATTGTATTTGCTTTTGTCATAGTTGTATTTACCCTTTAATACCTTTTTAGATGCTTTGTACTCATGACTCCAATTTTTGGGAGATTTTCTTATATCTTATGAGTTGTTTCCACTTTATTTATCTTTCTTTAGTTGCAAACTTCTTTGGGGTCGTGAAAAGTTCGGTATCAGAGAACTAGTTTCGTTAGGCTCATGAGTCAAGTGCAGGGTGTCTAGTTGAGTCTCACAGATCGGTGTGTAGACACCTACACCCATCTTCAAAAGGCTACAAGATACTTGTTAGGAAAAGTTTTCACATCTTGCTTCCATTCGTGCGTTTCTTTGTATTACCTATTTTGAAAGTGTCTAATCTACTCCTTCAATATAGATGCCAACTACCACATCCCATCGATCAAAAGAAGAGCCCGAGGCAGCTGATGTGGCTTCCACCCGAGGTTGAGGTAGAGTTTGGGATAGGACCAGGAGCAGAGGACATGTAAGAGGGGCAAATTCACCTCGAGGGCAGACTAGATTGACTTCTCCCAAAGCCTGTTCATGAGTCAGAGGGGCCTATGGATCCTATTCTACCGTCCTCAGCCCCAGACACTACACTGTCAATTCCGGAGCTATTTATGAGGTTATTGGCTAGATTGGAGGGAGCTCCTCTAGCCCCAGTTAGTGTTGAGATATCAGTTTCTACCACACCGGTTAGTCCTTCTGGTGCTCCACCAGAGCTAGCTATGATTCATCTGAGTCTTCTTCAGCTCCAGCAGACCCTCCTGCGACTGTTATCACTCCACTTCAGGCATCTAGACCGAGTTCGGGTACCCAATTTCAGAGTTTGGCTATTGCTCCATCTATTGCACCTCTCTTATTTATGGTGCGACCTTCTTCTACCAGTCCATCAATGTTTACAATGGAGCAGAAAAATTTTGAGAGGTTGGATCCACCACAATTTAATTGCACTCCTGGTGATAGAGCTTTTGATTTTCTGTCAGAGGTCTAGGGTTGGTTATGTAATCTAGCTATTCTTGAGTCACATGGTGTTGCCTACACTTCATATCAGTTCACCGGCCTTGCCAAGGAGTTGTGGTGGTTAGCAGTAGCTCATTGACCTATTGGATCTCTAGCTATGACTTGGGGAAAATTTGCTGAGATATTTTTGGAGAGATTCGTGCCCTACAGCCTCCAAGATAGTCGCCGAGATGAATTTGATAGGCTATAACATGGATCTATGTCTGTTTCTGACTATGAGCTTAGATTTTATGCCTTATCTAGATATTCCTCATCTAGCGTCCTTGTCATGACCCAAGCCTAGGGCTTAGATGTGACACGACGAATGGGAAACCCGAAAAAAATCCAGACAAGACTCTTAACATAACATTTGCACATCCTTGGTTGTGGAAGCATAATTAATCAACAAGCAAGTAACAAATAACTCTAAGGGAAGTAGCACTTTGGACTCAAATTGTGGGGATGTTATAGTGAAGAGGATTTGCATGAATCACATAATAAATAAAGTCTAAGGGGCGGGTAAGTATGAATCATGCTATGAGGATGTTTTAGGGACTTCGGACTTTTATCTGATCATCAACATACAACAAGCATAGAGGGGAATAAAGGGACTAAGGGAAGTCTTTCATAATTACATAAGCATAATGGGAGTCAAGCTTAATACATAAATATCCATATCAAACAACACCTCTAGTACGAATGGAACGGAAGCCAAGACATCTCCCGGGCTCACCCTCAAAAGATAAGTATCCAAAAATAGATAAGTCTTAACAAAAACATCAAAGTAGGGTGGATATTGTCCCCGGAGTGGAGGACTCACCAATAGTTTTCTTCAAAAGATCCGTCTAGCCACTTGGAGGAGGAGGGTGAATAGGAACTCCAGTCCCTACATTATGAAATCATGTAGGAAAAAAAGTATGTGTTAGTACTTGGAATCTACTAAGTATATGAGGTGTAATTCACCAATTACATAATCCATCATTAACAAGAAGCATAAGTATAATCAATAGATATAAGACCAATATGAGATGTATGATCAATGCTTGAGCTAAAACATGCATGTAGATAGTCAAACTTGCATAACATAACATACATATGTGAATAGAGACCCTAACTGACATATAAGACCAAGCCATCTACTACTTGGAATCGCGATGTTTGTGTCCTCACTGGAAAAGGGGTGTCTACTTGCCATGGTAACCCAAACTTGACCCCACATAGTGGATAACTTGTCCTAGTTGGATCCACTAGTAAAAGCCCATTTAGGAAAAATTATATGAACCTATGGTGGCACATACTTAAGAGACCAAGACTTATATAAGGACCCCTTGGGTCGAGCCCCAACCTTAAGCCTCTTTCGGTGCTAAGTCTAATCCCACAAAATACTTGACATAATCATAAATTTAATAATAACATGAATGTCTTGTAAAAATATGAAAACATGGCATGAGTAGCTCATCAATGTACTTGACCCCTACAAGTGAGCATATACCTTATACATGGCATAAGTAGCTCATCATGGACTTGACCCTTTGTAGTAGGCATTGAATGACACACGATGATAGGACTTGTAATATGCTTGACCCCATCTAGAGAGCTTTAGTTTATACATGAGGGTAAAATGGTTATCATGATTTACCCCTTCATGTAGACATTATTCACTCACAAGAGGGTAGAATATAGTGTAAGGGCTCAACATATTATTTATAAATAATAGAAACTTTTCATGATTTCAATGCATGCTTAGGATCCCATAATCTATCATATCATGCTTGTCTTACAAAATATGTAATAGTCTTTCATCAACATAAGAATCCTTGTCATGTAAATTTAGTCAAACATGGTGGCTATACGTACATATGCTTATAATCATGCAATTCAAGAGTATAAGACAAGAGAGGAGTAAAATCAATTCATTTGAAAATCATTCAATTCAACCCACCAACATTATAGTAGAAACCCCAATTCGGGTGTCATGAAATCCATCTTAAAAGTTCACAATATTTCATAGTTTACATCATGCATAGCTTTAATATGTACAAATCAACTCATGGAATAAGCCTTTAATAGATATTCATGCTTAATCAGTCAATACTTGAAGAATCCAAACTCAAATCATGTTTATAATGCATAATAAAGTTTACCCATAAAGTATTAAACCTTAAGAATCATGAAAATTGGTAAATGAGAAGGATTGGCTTCATGGGTGGAAGAATCCTCATGAATGAAGTCCACATACCTAAATCTTAGAGTTTTCTAGAAGAAAGTCTTGAGGAAGACTTGGGTTTGAATCGGGTTCTTGAAATTCCAAAGCAAGTTCTTGAAATTCTTGGATTTAGATGAGGGAATTGTGAGGAATTAGGAGGACTTTTGGGAGGGATTTTCAATGTTCTACGGCTTGAAAATGACTGGAGAGTAAGGTATTCCCACATATATAGGCATTAGGTTGTTATCGAATTTCCCTTAAGTGAAAACTAAAAATTAAGGAACTTGTTGAACTAGTCCACGATAAGTCCGCAATGTGGACTTGCAGCAGCGTAGTACTTTTTCTTGCGAAGTTTAATTTTTCCCCCGTTTTGGACCAGGAACGGGTGAGGACATTTTTGCACTAGTGTGCGACAAGTCTGCGATGCAGATTGATCGCATACCCTTTTTGGTTAAACCCCCATAGCGAAAAAATATTTTTTGCTACATGTCATTTAAAAATTACAATTTTTCCCCCTGAAAATGAATATGAAGTCGGATTTGTGAAATCATGCATGGATTTTGAGATATTCAAGAAATACAATATAGGAAATTTTTTCAAAGTGCATGAGAGGTGTTACATTATCTCTCCTTGGGAATATTCATCCTCGAATGTATAGGGAATATACATAAGAAGAGTGATTAGAAAACTCTAAGAGCAACATGAATGAAATTCATGCACTTAAATATTATTCTCAAAAAATTTTAACATATACATCAAAATCATCAAAACTTGTTACATACATGACATGAGGGCTGAAATTCAAGATTGAAATCATAGATTGGATTTAATTTGTTACCTTAGGCTTGAATAGAGTGAAAGAGGTGCGAATATCTCTTCTTCATGCCCGCTTTGGCTTCCTAAGTGACACTTTCAACTTGTTGATTCCTCCAAATGACTTTGACTGACGTAACATCTTTGTTTCTTAACCTCTTCTCTTGCCTATCTAATATTTCCACTAGGACCTCCTCATAGGTCAAGTTATCTTCTACAACACCCACAACTTCCAAAGGCACTAAAGAACTTGGAAGACCGGATAAACCATACTCATCTCCATAGGAAACTTCTACACTTTCCATGGACACTCTACTTAGAGCATCGGCCACAACATTAGCTTTGCCGGGATGATATCGCATACTCATATCATAATCTTTAAGGAGTTATAACCATCTTCTTTGACTTAAATTAGGATCCTTTTGTGTGAACACATACTGGAGACTCTTGTGGTTGGTGAATACGTATATTAACTCCGTACAAATAATGATGCCATATTTTCAAAGTAAGAACCACGACCGCTAATTCAAGATAATAGGTGTGATAATTATGCTTATGAACCATTAGTTGTCGAGAAGCATATGCTATGAATTTTCCACTTTGAATCAATACACACCCAAAACCAATCCTTGAAGCATCACAATAAACCACAAACCCTTCTAACCCTTCCGATAGAGCCAAAATAGGAGCAGATGTAAGCTTGTCTTTCAAAGTTTGAAAACTCCTTTCACATTCATCGGTCCAAACAAAATTTTCCTTCTTTTGCATCAATTTTATCAAAAGGGAAGCAATTGAAGAGGAACCATTCAAAAATCTCTGGTAATACCCCCCTAATCCCAAGAAACTCTTAATATCCATTGGGGTCAAGGGCATAGGCCAATTTTTTTATCACTTCTGTCTTCTTAGGGTCCACTTTAATTCTATGACCCGACACCACATGCCTTAGGAATGCAACCTCCTTCAACCAAAGTTCACATTTATCAAATTCAGGAAACAACCTCTCATCCCTCAAAGTTTGCAACACTACCCTTAAATGATTCACATTCTCTTCTTCTCTTCCAAAGAAAATCAATATGTCTATTAATACTACCACAAATTTGTCAAAGTAGAATTTAAATACCCTATTCATAAGATCCATAAATATCGCCGGTGCACTAGCTAAGCAAAATGACATCAATACAAATTTATAATGCCCATATCTAGTCCGTATTGGGAATATCATACTCCCTCATCCTCACTTGGTCGTATCTGGACTGGAGATCAATCTTAGAAAAATGATTAGCCCCTTGTAGTTGATCAAATAGGTCATCTATCCTTGGCAAGGGATGCTTGTTCTTTATAGTGACCTTATTGAGTTGCCGGTAGTCGATGCACATTCTAAATGAGCTATTTTTATTTCTTACAAATAACATCGGTGCACCCTAAGGTGACTTGCTAGGTCTTATGAGACCCTTTTCTAATAAATCCTTCAATTTTGGTCCTTCAATTCCTTTAACTCCCCCGGGGCCATATGATAAGGGGGAAAGGAAATGGGTTGTGTATTGGTGGGAGGTCTATACCAAAATCTATTTTCCTTTCAAGAGGAACACCTAGAAGCTCATTGGGGAAAACATTAAGAAACTCATTGACCACTAGTATCGACTCAATGGGAGGGACTTTAGACTCAACATTTCTAACCCTCACAATATGGTAAATGCAACCCTCAGAAATCAATTTTCGGGCCTTAAGTCAAGAAATGAACCTACCCTTAACCACCGAATTATGACCTTCCCAATCAAAGACGGGCTCACAAGGAATTTGGAACTTAACCTTGCTGGTTTTACAATCAATGGAAGCATGATATGCATGTAACCAATCCATCTCAAGAGTAATGTCAAAATCTACCATGTCAAGTTCAACAAAATCACAAGGCAAGACTTTATGCAATATAAACACAGGACAATTACTATAGACTCTTCTAGCCATAATGGATTCACCAATGGGGGTAGACACCTCAAAGGGTTCACACAACAAATTAGGACACACATAAATCTTATTGGCAACAAAAAGAGTAATGAAAGAAAGAGTGGCACCCGGATCCAATAAAGCATACGCATCATCATCATAAACCTTTAACATACCAGTAACAACATTGGACACCTCATCCACTCCTTGCCTGCCTTTAAGAGCATAAAATCGATTGTGATGTGGAGCACCCTCTTGTTGGCGTTATTGTGCCCTTTGATCAATATGAGCACCTTGTCCTTGAGGAGACCATCTTTACACTTGTTTTGAGCATAGGTACAATCAACAACCTTGTGGCCTACTTTTGCACACCCATAGCAAGCATTCGAATCCCTCAAGCATTTGCCACCATAATTTCTTCCACATTTTGGGCACCTTGGAAGAGTCATCCCACCATTGCCACCTTGAACCATAGGGTTAAGCACACTATCATTAGGAAATCTTTTGTTTTAAGAATTGGAGGATCCTTGTCCTTGGAATTTGTGACCTTGGCAGAAATGGCCACCATTAGCGCCTTGAAAACCACCTTCATACTGAGCCCTCTTAGACTCCCCGCTCTTTCTCTTCCTATGTTTCCCCCTTTCAAGTTGCTCGGCATAAGTCATGAGCCGAGACAAGTCCATATCACCATCAAGCATAGCGGTGCAACATTCTTCATTCACCAAGTTGGATACCCCTGACTTAAACTTGTTCATCCTTTCCCTATGGTCGGCAACCAAGTGAGGAGCGTATTTTGAGATCTTGTTAAACTTAAGAGAACACTCCCTCGCACTCATGGAGCCTTGTTTAAGATTCATGAAGTCCATCATCTTTGCCTCTCTGAATTCAACTGTAAAGAATCGAATGAGGAAGACAGCCTTAAATTCCTCTTGTAGGATGAAATCATTATTCTCCTTCTCTAGCTTCCATTGAGTAAACCAAATATTTGCAACTTCCTTGAGTTGGTAGGCTGCAGGATTTGCCTTATGCTCCGAACTCACCCATATAATAGCAAGCACTTTATATATCTCATCAATGAATTCATAGGGATCCTCTTCTATTTTGGTGCCATAGAACTCAATGGGTTCATCCATATAACGTACCTCACTCTTGAAGCCGGGCTGGGAGGATGAAGAGCTTGGGTTCCTTGATTCAATTGGTCAGTCATAGCTTGTGCTAACATTGAAATGACATTTTGAAATTCGGCATGCGTGACCCCTTCTTTTTAGGGAGCTTGAGGAATTGGAGGGGATGAACCCTCCTCGGGAGCGGGAGCTCTTTGTGCCATTCTTCTTGGTTGCGACATGATCTAAAGGACCAAAAGACCACCTGTTAGGGAATAAAACTTATTTTAAATCTAAAGCATGACATAGATCATGCAAAAGTGAACCATTTCCTAGAACGCCTCATAGCCTCCAATTCATAGTTGTGCCACGCTTCACAACCATGAACAAGACTATATTTGACACGGTGTGTTGGATTTTCGAGGACCATTAACAAACCTAGTGCTTGATACCAAGCTTGTTACAACTTAAGCCTAGAGCCAAGATGTGACACGATGAATAGGAAACCCAAACATGCCTCTTAGAATATCACTTGCACATCCTTGATTGCGGAAGCATAATTAAACAACAAGCAAGTAACAAATAATTCTAAGGGAAGTAGGACTTTGGACTCAAATTATGCAGATGTTATAGGGAAGAGGATTTGCATGAATCATATAACAAATAAAGTCTAAGGGGTGGGTAAGTATGACTCACGTTATGAGGGTGTTTTAGGGACTTGGGACTTCCATCTCATCATCAACATACAATAAGCATAGAGGGGAATAAAGGGACTAAGGAAAGTCTTTCGTAACTACATAAGCATAATGAGAGTCAAGCTTAACACATAAACATACATATCTAACAACACCTCTTATACAAATGGAATGGGGGCCAAGACATCTCTGGGCTTACCCTCAAACGATATGTGTCCAAAAATAGACGAGTCTTAACAAAAGCATGGAAGTAGAGTGGAGATTATTCCTGTAGTGGAGGACTCACCAATAGTAGTCGTCAAAAGATCCGTCTAGCCACGTAGAGAAAGAGGGTGTGTCACAGCCCAACCTAGGGTTGTGATCAGTGCCCGATAGGGACATCTTGACACATACTAACCTGAAATTCCCAATCTATCCGACCTGGAATCCTGCCGAAATTTCGGTAGAGTTTCCTCTGTTTTATTAACTAACCTCACCTGCAAGAAAAGATCCAGCAGCTTCCCAGACAACAATACAAATGT
>JAPFFP010027993.1:0-15901 GCA_026153255.1 Solanum medicagineum | reverse complement strand
GCACCCCTAGTACGACGCGGCTGGGGCGCGGACCAGTCTTGTTTTTTTCCACTTTTGTTGAGTCGGTCCAAGACCTTTAGTTCTTGGGCCTAAGTCTTCCTATTCATGAATATACCTATACTTAGCCATATTTTACCTTCATATCATATAAGACATTCCCAAATGCTCTTTCAAACACTTAGATAAATAGTTCACACAAAATTCAAGTGCCAAAACTCATCCAGATCGTAAGGATTTCACTCAATCTTCAAGTCTCCATTTCCAATCTTCATCAAGAATTCTCTAATGTCAAGGTATGTGGATTTCAACCATTGGTTTATTTCACCCATGGTGGCCAAGCTTCCTTTTTACGTAAATTATATGTTTCTAAGTGATTTACTTATGGGTCTTACTTTGTGTGAATTTGACTATGAGCTATGTTGGGGTTTTGTGAAAGTGTAACTGTTTAAACAAGTTTTAAACTATGAATCTATGATCCAATGTGGGATTTGATGAAGGGTCTTGATGTATCTTTCATGAGGGTGCTACCAAGTATTGGTGGGTGGTTTTACATTGGATTTTCTTGCATGATTTCACTCTTGAATTGCATGGTTTTGCACTAGCATTATTACACACCCGCAAAGTGGTTATGGATTTTTGAGTTGTTGATGGTCTAGACCATGGAGTATGATCCGAATGACTTTATGATGATGAAAGGAATATATATATGTGTCATTTTCCTCTATGGTGTTGTGAGTTGACCAAGGCTCGTTCGGGTGGTTGTAGGCCCGAGTAACCACATAGAGGGTTCAGTACCTTGATTGCCTCGCTTGAGAGGTAGTAGGCCCATTCTACGATGATTGGGGGGTATGTACCTCGATTGCCTCGCCCGAGAGGTAGTAGGCCCGTGCTACCATGTTAGGGGGTATGTACCTCAATAACCACGGTGAAGGGTTTGTACCAATAGCCTCTCCAAGGGGATGGTAGGCCTTGGATATTCTATATTGATGGTTAATTCTTACACATATATTATGTTCTATGTAAGCATGATTAACTATAAGCATCATCCATGCATGCCATATTTCTATGTGCTTATTCATTGCCAATGTTTATGCATTTTCATTATGTTGCTTATCTCTTGTTCCATTGCGTCGTACATACTTAGTACATTCAAACATACTAATTCATATTCTATGCCAACATGATGTTACCATGTAGGAACCAGAGCCCCACTTGATCCTCCTCCTCCTCTACGTGGCTAGTACGATCACTCTCAAGATAGTTGGTAAGTCCTGAACTCTAAGGACGATGTCTTTTTCTCTTATGTTATGCTAAGACTCTCTTTTCTTTATTTGTATGCTTTGACTATGAGGGTGAACCCGATTGTTTATCTTAGCCCCCAAAAAGTTCTATGTGTAGAGGTGTTGTTGGACAAGTTATCTAATGATGCTATGAGATTGACTCCCTCTTGACTCTTTAATGTTTATGATATGGAAGAGTTCCCTTAGTCCTTTTTCTTTGCTTTATACTCTTGTGGTTGCTTTATTGCTTCCGCAGACGAGGATGTGTAATGATATGTTAAGAGGCTTGATTGGGGTCCCTTCAGGTTCCTCATTCGCCATGTCAAGTCTATGCCCTAAACTTGGGTCATGAAATTGATTCATGGGGGACCTTGGAAAGGTGACTGAGAACCCATCATTTTCCCCATGTATGCACCTCCTCATTATAATAAGAGCCAAACCACTAGTACATTAAAAAACATTAACATTTTATCAACCACCCCTATGACATGTTTTGTAAAAGATCAAGTTGAGTCATCATCTTAGCCATAGTCTCATCTCTTTCTTGATCATTTGACAATTAGTCTTTAGATGGTCCTCCTGGCATAGAGGACATGAGGTCATCACAAGTATACCATGCCCAATTTATCTTCGACATATCATCCAACAAAGATGAAGCTACTGCAAGTGTTTGTTTCATTATGCCTCCTCACTTATTAATAAAAAACACCCTTGTTTACAACATCAAGACTTACATAGAAGTATTGAACAAGAAGATGGTCTAGGACTCTATGATTTGGACATTGGAGTAAGATCTTTCAGAACCTCAACCATGTTTCATGTAATGGTTCCCCAATTCTCTTAAAATTGTCAATGCTCCTCCTAAGTTTCACCATTTTTTAGGAAGGAAAGAATCTTTCAAGAAATGCATCAAGTAGTTCCTCCCAAGAGGTTATTGAATCCTAAGCAATTTATGAGCAAAACTTCTATATTACTTTAGCCATTTAACCCAAATCTTGCATTCAACCAAAACCCTAAAACATTTTAAGCAATCATACTCCTTTCACACTTCAATTACCCATAAATAATGCAACAATTGAAAAATCTAAATACAATCAAGAGTTTGCAACCACAGGAATTGCAGTTAACATAGCAAGAAGCATGACTCACTCAAATTAATATCAAAGAACTCAAAATAGATAAGTTCCAATATAGAAATCAAGTACCCATGTATTTACACACCTCTAATATTATGGTTTTAGATAGATATTATAGAAAGTAAGAAATTAACACAAATTTCTTATTTCATGTTTATATGTAAGGAGAAATTACAAGAATTAGATGGAAATCTCTTCTTCTACTCCTCAAATCTCTCTTGCCCAATCTTCAATTTCAAACCCTTCTCATTTTTTTGCTAGTCGCTTGAGGTTCTGGAATCTACAACATTATGCAGTAGTGTCGCCATTCGGTGATCGACCAGATGAATTGATGACACCACTTTTAATCACCTTTGTGGCATTATTGTTCCTTTGTCCTGTTTTGTTGAGTGTTGTCCCACTATGCAATTTTATCCTCAATCCTAGCATAAAACATAATGACTTGTCAACCTATGACGAATAATAGGACATTGAGGATGACATTTCTTCCCTTTTAAGCTCAATATTAGTCCAGAATATGGATTCATCATTGCATCATCCACCATAAAATATCATGTTTGTCCTCGAACATAGAGCAAAGAAAGTATCTGATGTCTTAAAAAGATGAGGATAAAAGGTTCGTATATCAAACTTGATCTCCCATGTCACCTCTCCACTGGGCCACTATCTATTGAACTTTCATAGACGAAATATACTCTTTCCTAAGACTTAGAACTTGCCCATTTAGAATGGGTACAAGCACCACCTTATAGGTCAAATCTGCACTCAACTCTAGTGAATCAAAGAAGATCATATTAGGCTCATCCATGATGTAATGCCGTAGCAGTAAAACATGCCCCACTTGACTCAGGATCTTAAAAGGACTAGTATACCTAGGACTGAGCTTGCCCTTCTTCTTGAATCTTATGACACCCTTCATGGGAGAGATCCTTAATCATACAAGATCACCCTCAATGAACTCTAAAGGTCGAGCCCATCTATCGGTATAATTCTTCTGAAAACTTTGAGCTATCCACAACTGACTCTGAATCAAGTGAACCTACTATAGACATCTTTAAGAAAGTCAGTATCTATGTTATCTACCATAATAGAATTAAACCAATCGATGTATGATCTATATCTCCAACCATACAAGTTCTCAAAATGAGCCATCTAAATGCTGAAATGATAAATATTGTTGTATGAAAAATTACCCAAAGGCAAATGATGATCTAATTGAGCAACAAAATCAATCACGAATGTACAAAGCATATCCTCTAATAGTTAGATAGTCCTCTCAGACTAACCAACTGCTTGAGGGTAAAATGTTGTACTCACATCTAGTTGAGTACCTAATCCATGAAATAAAGCCTTCCAAAAGTGGTAAGTAAACAATGATCATCGGTTAGAAATAACAGAAACAAGAACACCATGAAGCTTAATAATAAGACTAATGTAGAGATGAGCTAGCTTCTATGTTGAATACATAGCCTTGACACGAATGAATTGGGCAGACTTAGTCAATCTGTCAATAACAACCCAAATAGAGTCATAACCATCCACGGTAGTAATTTATTTCCACTTTCACGTAGAAATAAGCATCCTCCTAAAATCATCTCTAGGCATCTGGTGCTCAAACTTCACCTACTTGCATGCGAAATACTTAGACACAAAATTTGATATATCCCTCTTCGTGCTACACAACAAATAATGCTTGTAAGGCCCTTGGAAGTTAGGAAGTCAAAAAGTGTAGAAAAAGTGAAACTTGCAGGCTAAAGTATGATCCTCATTTATAGCTAATGGTTCAAATCACGAGGTATAAAAAAAGGCTCACGGATGGAATCGATTGAAATAAAAAGTTGGTTAAGTGTGGGAAGGATCTGATAAGTGTCTAAATTGTACTAATATATCGTTCATTTTCTTATGACTTTGTGTTAATTTATGTTCATAAGGAGGATAATTATAGTTTGAATTGTATATTTTGCAAGTATTTGTGTGAAAAAGGAGTTTCTTAGAGAAAAAGATGAAATAAGAAAGGTAATGGCTCAAAATGGATGAAAACTTGCAAACTCAGTGGATTTGTCTAATATTGCTAAAGTAATCTAATGTTTGCTAAAGTGAAGGTCAAATACTGCTATAATGGCCTATAATCAGTAATGAGATGCCGCTGTAGCAAGGGCAGATGCCATTACAACGACCTTTCGCCAAAATGCATACATCACTATAGAAAGGATTCTTTCGCTATAGTGACTAATCTGTCACTACAGTGACGTCGGGGATTAATCAAAGAGGGTAAAATTGGAGTTTCATAGAGTTGATCCTAATTCTTATACACACACTCCTCAGCAAAACAAAACCTTTGTCTTCAATCAAATTCAGTAGAGAAGAAGTAAAACACACTTGAGACTAATACTTTAGCTTGGGCTTAACAGTAGAAATAAAGTTTCTCTATAATTCACCTTGGGATTAAATATTGTGGGCTTAATTTGTAATATCTTGAACTCATTCTTTATTTCCCTATTTTGTCTTGCTAAGCATTGTAGGTATAATTAATCAATTGGTTTGAAATTGTTTTCGGGTGTTTGACTTGAACTTTTGTTTTTGTTTATAGTTGATACTTGTCTTTTAATTTAAGGGGTTTCTCTCTTAAATGATTTAATTGTTTTCAATTAAATATGGGTTCATGCTTGCCTTCAATTAAGTTTGATGATGTGAGGTCCGAAACTTAAATCTAAGTCTAGATCTTTTTTCATTAGATGAGAGTGTACATTCGAAGTTGAGGGTTTGGATGATATCTTGGGTATTTGTTGAATTGGTTAAAATCTTAGAGGAAATTGATATCGCTCAACCCAACTACTCAAAGGCAAAAGGAGTGGTCGTCATCAACATAATAACCCAAACTTTAGAGGTTAGGGTCGATCCCACTATGAATCATTGTTCAAGGTTGAAGTGACTCATTGGACTAAGTAATTGTAGGATCTAAGGGGTTGCTATAATCAAAACAGAGTTCATCTAATGAGTTCTAATTAACAAATTATACAGCTATTAAGGGAAGATATTAAGGATGTACAAACATGGGAATTAATCTATCAAATAGATCTAGATACTTGACTACATGAGTTGATATTAGGTGAATAGACTAGGTTGCTTGTAACTCAAATCACTTATGATATATGACTGTTTCATATCAATTAGCTAAGACATGACACGCAAACCGCGAAAGACACACTGGCCTTAGAAGTCATAGCAAAACACCTACTACCTTGACCATTGAATCCATGAATATGGATATCAACTGAAACCCCATATGATTTTCGGCCATTATATCCATTCCATACTGTAATAGTTCCAACTAAGGTAACAATAAGATATCTAAAAAAAAAACTTCAAGTTTGCAACCTTGAAATGTATACATTAAACTTAGGAACAGATATAAAATAACCATAATCTACTACAGATAAGTAAAGATATCGCAGATCCAACAAATAAATTAAAGACCCATACCAAAAGCATACCCCCGACATGGGGGTTTTAACCTACATAGTAATAGACGTCATAGGTAACGAGACTTAGTACAAATAAGTTGATCATCATAAGCTAATTTGCTCTAATTTGATGCCCAAAAGCTTCAAAACCCTAGCCTTCTTTCTACTCTAAGAGGAAAATTCTATGTACTACTACAACAAAATAATTGTTCTGATATGGAATGAACAAATGATGTACAATGTCCTTTCTAAAATTGTTTATATACTCTGTACAAATATGTGAAAGTGTGTGCTGCAAAATGTCATTCGGCGGTCAAGGCCAACCATCACGGAGCACTTCGGCAATGCACATGCACTTGACCGCTTTCCTGTCCATCTTCATAAGGCTTCTTCCGCTGTAATATTAAGTGATGACTCTTTGCTCCACATTTTGCAATTCATCAATGCACCAAAATATTTCTTCATATCATCTTTCTGTCAGTGTTTTGGGGATTTGGGAGCTGCAACTTTAGGTGATTACTTGTGCACTTTGGAATATCGCCAAGTCTGCTTTACAACATCGATTCTGACTGCACTCTTGACTTGTCCTGGAAATTTGGTATTGGCATAATTAGGTGATCTCCTTGGGCCTTCGGCGGATCACTGAAGATGTCAGCGCTTTTCACTATCTTTCAGCGTTTTTGATCACTTTTGAAGAATCCACCAAGTCTTGCCCTTTTGTACACTTTTAACTCTATTTTCCATCATAGCACATGTATATTTGTTAGCAGTCCAAAATATGGTCTCATCAACTCCACAACTTAAGCCTTTGCTTGCCGTTTAGAAAATCAAACATCAATCTTTCCAAATCAGAGCTTGCAAATAGGACCACAGGGAGCAACACATACATTTTCACCATTTTCATCGCTTCTCGAGCTTCCACAAACCACTTACGTGACCTTGAAGCCTCAGAAGATAACGAAGGAATAATCAAAAAACATAGTTGTGCTCACAATTGTTCACGTAGCTGCTAATCACTACCTAAAAACATCACCATTTGCCCTTACTCCAAAGAAGATCAGGAACACTCAAGATTATTCCATTGCTTTATAGAGGATCTCTTCAATTCTCACTCTCACAAATGAGAAATACCATGTACAATTCAACCCATAGGCTTGCGCTTATTCTCAATTGGAGTTCACTTGACTTTCTTTCCAACTAGGATCCCAAAGAACTTTGCTAGGGTTGTAATATAGGGTAAAGGTTGGGCAGTATAGCATATGTTCGATAGTGGCTCATACCTCCTTAAACTCTACATGTTCTTTTCAAGAACAAAGGGTCTTTTGGTTCCCTTTTCATTTATCTCATTCTTGACATCTCTTTTGCTTTTGATTCATCATCCTAAAGTATATCCCTTTTGCATTTTCTTTCAACACGAGACTTTTTTTCTTTTCTTTTTCAGAGGGTCCTCAATTTTCCAACTTTTTGTTTCTCACTTTTTATTTTCATTTCCATCTATGACTCCTCAATGTCTTTCTTTCATACTTACCCTTCTTTTTTCGACTCTTTCGTGCAAGACACTTCCTTCCTACTAACACTCCCAACGTACCCTTTGGCCTCTGTTCTGTTTCCAAACTCAATGAGGGATCAGTAAGGAATAAAATGGTCTTGTCTTTTATAAGCATGAGTCAAGGTTATAAGGTTGCCAAAGAAGGAATCAAGGCTCAAAAGGAGTTCCCTAAGGATTCAATTCACCGCCAATGGATGTCACTATGATATAATTGGACTAATGGAACCAAAGAAGACCTAAGATACTCTCCTATCTATAATTAACCAATTCACTTCTCAAGATAAACTGGGAAATTTCTAGATGATGCAATACAAGCATTTCAAAAAGATAACTAATCTGACATTGGCAAAATGGCTTTGCATTCAAACAATGGTAACATACTTGCCATTTTTGGATCATCACATATCCAAGTTCAATTGCTCACATAGTCAACTCAATATTCCTCAAATACATTCAGTGATTGATTTATAAAGAAAGGACTAATTAGTGAGTACATGTTCCTCAACCATGGCACTATCTAAATCAAAGTTATAGATCATCAATGCTGGGATTGCTAAGGACTAGAGATACAATATTACATATATGCATAGGGATTCCCAAAGATTTGCAATCATTTATCCATTCAATAAGAAAAACAAAACATATAACGAAAGTAAACACTACTCTATTACAACCCAAATTAAAATTTATATACAACCCAAAAAGTTAAAAATTGTCTAAATATCAATCAATAGCACCATTTACCAAAATTAAATACCATCATTTTCTCATTAAAAATAAAAATATCCTGAAGACATGGAATTCCTCAAGCTCACCCCCTCCTAATAAAATAAACATTGTCCTCAATGTGCAAGGGACAACGAAGCGTAAGAATAATATAAAGTAGAGAGTGTGAGAATCCCCCTATCAAGTCAATCCTGCTGTAGTGGTGGTGGAGCTAAAGAAGACATCATGAGGGCATCAATGCCCTCTTCTGCTAGCATACTCTCAAGGTCAATGTCGGCCCTAGCAGAATTAGGCATACTCACACCGGACATGTCAATCATGGGCTGATCTAGAACAAAAGCTACAATCACTACTTCCACCATTCTTTCTCCACTCTATCTAACTCCTCCTGGCCTTCTTGGCTCTACTTTGCTCCCAACGTCTCCTCATCAGTCACCAAGGTGTTCACGTCCTTATCCTCTTTACTACTATCACTCGAAGACTCTACTTTCAGCCCTTCATTTTGGATCATAGCTACATCAACATTAAGTGTTTGATCTTCCAGTCCATCGAAAAAGGTGCTCAAGGCAGTGGACTAGGGGAATATCGCCTCCTTCTTCAATTTATCAATATTAGCCTTCAAAGATAATCTGCTTGTACCACCATCTGTCTATTCAACTTCTATCAGTTGGTTTTTAAAACTAGTTTACTGCTTCCCATGTCATTAATTGTAGCATCAAAGCTATCCATCCTCAGCTTGTGAGCCTCTATTAGCTCACGATGTTTATCCTTAGCCTCCACATATGGTTCAAAGCCTTGTCTATGGCTTCCTCAACTAACTTAGGCACAAATGACTTTGTGGTCCGAAGATCAGCAATTTTGGCCAGGTGTGTCACGCCCTAAAAAGAGGGGAGGCGCGATTGACACTTGATACCATTAATGGCTGAGTAAGCCACTTAATATGTTATTTAACTAACTAGGGGACAAAACAAAATCGTGCGGCATAACATTTGAAAAACTAAGCCTAGACTGTCTACGTCATGACCTGGTTAATAGAAATAAGCTACATCAAGATAGGTAAACCAAAACGATAAAGTACTAGCTTGCCAACAAGGTTGCAACAACAAAGTATAGGCATACACACTATATACACATGCCTATTCTATGACTTGAGATAGAAAGACATAAAAGAACCCACACAAAATAATGTGTCAATAATAGCCTTTAAGAGAACTACTAATACTGTCAGGACAAGGCCCAAGCTATACCAAACTGTGCAACAAAAAGTAAGCATCCTTTGAAAGATCCAGGAAGAGGTGGAGCTTACTAACTCACATCTGAACTGGGCTCCTAGTGGAGGGGTAAATCAGGATCCCTATTTGAGCATGCACGTATGAAATAAAATGCAGTGTCCATAGGCAAAGGGACGTCAGTATGAATAAATATGTACTGTATATAAGGCAGGAAGTAAAACCATAGATAACTGTAGTAAAAAGAGATTTTAGAAATAGCACCTGTAAGCAAAACTCAAATTACCTTCATGTCGAACAGATAGCCTCCTAGTGGTCAAATATGCATGGTATGCTCGTATATCGCATGACATTAATGTGTGTGTGTGTGTGTGTGTGTGTATATATATATATATATATATATGCAAAGGATGACATACCTAACCAAATGCTAGCAGTGGTGGTCCTTTTTGGTAGTGAACTGGCATCATATTTGCTAACCTGTGGCCATCTATACCATATATATATAATCATTTGGGCAAATAGGTCCCATACCTCCGATTATAGCTTGAAGTCCATGCATAATCTACAATGTATGATATGAATATTGAATGCATATATTAGGCCATGACATAAATTTAGCCAATCATTGGTAAACTTATCCTCATAACATCATAATTATTTTCATAGCATATACACATGACTCGTGGACTCTTACATGTCTTTCGAATAAGTTTGACATCATAAATGAGGCCTTACCTCTAAAAATATTCGTAAAGGTGTTTTACATAATGCTTATACTTGATCCCATATCAATTACTAAAAGAATGTATTTAAACAAAATCAAGTGACTTAGTAATTTAAATAGGAGCATTACGCTAGAGATTATTGGAAGTCAACATGTTATTTCTTAAGTGCTTCAATTATGTTTTTAGTTTGGAAAAAGGGCTAGTAATGACTCCTACATTCCTTTAGTAATCTATATTTATTTTAATGGAACTACACCATGAAAAGAAACACCTCGAACATATGGATAGGCAGTCAAGAAACCGACAAAATGATATTTAGCTATTGAATCTCCAGTTTAAGTGAACGAATGGAACATCAACATAATACCATTATGAAAATAAGTTAGTTACAATCCCAATGCCTTTTACAGAAGGTCTTTCTAGCAACAGATAGTAAGATATCGCATTTGACATTTTGGGAAACTACCTGGATTTTGTGCTAAAAGGAGGGATGGAGCTTAGCCTTAACATTCCTTTCCAATGATTGCCCAAACTTCCTTCACAAAATTTGTTCCTTATGTCCTAAGCTTCAGAACGACTATATGTATGCAACTTATAACAACCTATAAATAGTCCATAATTGAGCATTAGTTGGCAGATTTTCCATATAGCATTTACATGAGGAACCGTTCGTAAAACTTCGTAACAATGATCACAAAAGAGCTTGAAGATTATTATCTTAACACACCAGCTGCAAACCAAGAATAAATAGCAAGATCAACATTTTTTGGTAGCCTAAAAACAACACAAAATTGAGCTAATAAGAGGAAAAACAATTACAAAGCATAAGGCACGCATTTTTAGGCACGCAGGTGAATTTTAACGGTAAAAACATGAAAAACTTACCTAATTCACTTGGGGAACATGTGAGAGCTTTTTCTTTGGTTGGTGTACTGTTTTGGGATAAAAATGACATATTTTCAGCTTTAAAAAGGTCAAATTAGCTGACATGAAGTTGGGATTGACCCAACCCGGCCAATGACCCTGTTTCCTGCTCTGGTAGTCACGGTAAAATGGTCATAACGTTTTATTTTGAGGTCGGTTTGATGCGCAGTTTTGTGCATTGCAAACTAGCCTTATAGATTTTCAATTTGATAGGTACTGGACCTTCTAACTTGCTATAGTTTGGGAGATATGACCTGATACATTTGACCTAAATTTAAGAAGGATTTCTCAATGAAACTTACGATAGCTTTGACCAAATTTTATCTTGCAACTTTCTTGATTCCAAACTTAATGTATGAACTTTGTGATATTAAAAC
Source organism: Solanum medicagineum (assembly GCA_026153255.1). Lineage (NCBI taxonomy): Eukaryota > Viridiplantae > Streptophyta > Magnoliopsida > Solanales > Solanaceae > Solanum > Solanum medicagineum. Next base: position 4,488 of record JAPFFP010027993.1, on the reverse strand, counting down.
AACCTTGAGAAATACATTAATAGAAAAATATACACTTTTAGTCCCATTGAAAAAGTGAAAGCCAATTTAAACCTTTCGAAAAGGGCGAGGTTCCACTCGGGCCATTTCTTTAATCCTGAATGTGTATTTGGGGGATTCCTTTTACTTGAAACATTAAGTCCTTGATAATACCAGTTATTGGCTACCTTATTATCCTTAAGTGCTATCCAATATCACATATTCTTTTTACATAACATGCCACATTATTTATATTATAAAAGATGAGAAACACAGGGTCTCACAAGGTGACCAATCACAAGATAGTAGCCCTAGTGAGTGGGGGTTGGTCATCTGTGGCCTCTGTATCTTCAAATGGATAGGGGCAGAAGAGGAGTGTTTAGTCACGGAGGAAGAAAATATACCTATCTTGGTGCCTAGCTCTACAGCTCCTGACTCAAGGGACTCAACATCAATCATTGATGTTGTATCAACCGGCTTCTTCCTAGCCATGTCCTTCTCATCCCTCATGTAGTCAGCCTCAATCCGTCCAATATCGGTGGTTGCCAATGGATTCACCTTTGTATCACTCTTTTTGTTCTTTTGTACTCCAGTTTCCTTGCATAGGGATATAATGAGACTTGGGAATGGCAAAGAAGTTTGCTCCTGTTTTGCTCTGGAAAGGATCTCTGAGGCGATGATTGACCGAAGATTCAGCTCCTTTTTGTCCATGATACAACCAACTAACGCAACTTTGGCATGGAGTAGTATAGATTCATTCTGAGAATGCATCAAATTACTGCTAATGAATCCAAACCAAAAATGTGCAGGTATGTTTAGCTCCTTATTCTCAATGATTGCCCCGTCCTTCAACCACGAGGAAGCTGGAATTCCAGTTAGTGGGGCTAGCCATGCTTTGATATCTTCAAAAATTCAAAGCTGCAATAGATCTTTTAAGCAGCTCCAACTCCTAAATGTGCAACCCAATACATCATTATTCTCAGTCTCTCTACATGGAACTTGTACACCCCGAACCTCTATAACATCAAGGGGTTTTGACACAATTGGCACCCTGTTTCTGCTCTTTGGAGTAACAAGGCATATATAGGTCCTGATGTTCTGTAAAGCTCTGGAAGTCATGGAATTTATGCACTTTCGAAACCTCTGTGCACCGATGAGTAAATAATTCTTTTGATAGCAGTTTTTCCTCCAAGATTGTCCCGTGCCCTTTAGCCCTGAGCCTATTTAACAATTTTGAGTTGTGGCTTTTTGAGTTTTTTTAGAGGACTATGAGATAGCATCATGTAAAGCTTAGTTCTGGACTCTGTTTTATTCCTCCGAGCTAGACTCTCTTGGAAAGGGTGAGGGCCTCTTGGATTTGGCTAGAGTATGCTTTTTCTTCGTCATTCCACACAAAACACTTCAACATTCTTGTGAGTGGCAATGACAAATAATCAAGCACAATATTTGATCATATGAAAACAATTCAAAATGGACAGGTCAATTAGACCATGCATCAGACTCGACAAATTGCCGAGCTGAGTCGACGGTCAAAGACTCCATCGCCTTTTTGTAGAAATTTCAAACATAGAGTCATTGCTACTTTTGGCGATACTCATGCTCAATCTATGATACGCTGATTTCATTTGATGACAAAGTACTTGCCAAAAGTTGCAGTAGTCCCTCAAGAAAAGCATCCAATTAAGGCGATGTATATGTCGATTAGGTGTATTGTCGAGTGCACTTTGGAGGTCAAAATGACTATAGCCTGTTATGACTAGAAAGGTCCTTCATCCACTCACCAAAAGTTCAACAATTTTACAAATCATATGGATGAAATGCATATACTATCCCACCATAACACATCTATACAAGCTTAATTATTGGCAAGCACAATCACATGGTCTCAATGACTATACACTCGATCAAGCGACGACTTACCTTTAAGAATGACATCACTCAATCTATCTTTGGGAAAGTTCAACTGGTCAAAGGAATTTAGGGGTTACTGAGACTTTACCCATAGGCCATAAAACCAATCAATCCAATAGGCAAACACATTTCAAGAATACATTCATATGATCATGGCATAGTTTGAATTAAGCTCATTCAAACTTTACAACAAGCATAAGATTTGGGGTCAAACCCACAAATAATTCCTCATTGATCAAGAAAGCCTTCATTTGTGACTCTTGTAATGCCCCAAAAAGTGCTCGAAAATATATCTCGGAAATGCCTATAATTGTGATTTTTATATATCTCAAAATCCATGCGTGATATCAAAAAATCAACTTAATCTTCTTTATCGGGGGGAAAATTGAGTGGTAAATGGATATAACCATGATTTTAGAGTAACCTTAGCAAACTTTAATTTTTCAAAGTTTGCACTGAACAGTGGGGATGCACGTTGGCTCCGCGTCAGTGTATTTTATTGTCAGTTTTTCTTATTTCAGCCTAAGGCTTTGGGTCTTGGGCCTAAGCCTTCCCTTGTGTAAAAACATCTATACTTAGTCCTATTTCAACTCCATATCATACAAGACATTCCACAAAACCCTAACACTTGGACAAATATTTCACCCAAATTCAAAAGTTTCAATCTTATTCTGGATCTCAAGGATTTCATTCAAGCTTCAAGTTCCCGTTCAAATCTTCTCAAGGAAATCTTCAAAGTTGTGGCATGCGGGTTTCAACCATTGGGTCCTTTCACCCATGGTGCCCAACCTTCCTTTTTATCTAAATGCATGTTTTTAAGTTAGATTATCTATGGGTATCTCTTACTATGCAAGTTGATTATAAACTATGTTCGGGATTAAAAAATTTGACTATTTGAGCATATTTTGAACTATAAATCTATGAACTATTATGTGATTTGATGATGGATTTTGATATATCTTGTAAGAGGATATTACCTCGTGTTGGTGGATGGTTTTACATTGATTTTTCTCACATGATTTCACTATTGAGTTGCATGATTTTGTACTAGCATTACACATCCGCTAAGTGTTTGATAAAATTTCTTGTTAAGGTTTCTTAAGCTACTGAAGTTCTATTGCATGGTTTATAAGCTAAGTGACTTTTCATGATGAAAGGAATGCATATGTGTGTCATTTTCATGAGAAGTACCTATAGTGTTGTAAGTTGACCACACCTAGTTAAGGAGATGATATGCCTCAACAGCTATGATGGGGGTGGTATGCCCATCCACCAATTGGGGGGTATATTCCTCAATCACTTTGATGGGGGTGGTGATGCTCATCTACCAGTTGGAGGGTATATTCCTCAATCACTTTGATGGGGGTTGGTCATGCTTATCTTCCAATTGGGGGGTAGATTCCTCAATCACTGTGATAGGGGGTGTTCATGTCCATCTACCAATTGAGGGGTAGATTTCTCAATCAATTCCCAAAGGAGTGGTCATGCCTTGGATTCCAAGTACTAGTTTGCTTGGTCTATAAATATGGTCTCTTCCTACATATGTAATATGTTTTATATAAGCATATTTTACTTCAAGCATCATTCATGCATGCCATATTGTTACTATGCTCATCCATTGCCTATATTTATGCATTTTGATTATGTTTCCTAACTCTTGTTCCATTGCATCCTACATACTTAGTACATTTAAATGTACTAACGCACACTCTATGCCTACATGATGTTACCATATAGGAATCAGAGCTCCACTTGATCATCTTCGTCCTCCGCATGGCTAGTACTATTTTTGAAGCAAGTTTGGTGAGTCCTCAGCTTTGAGGATGATATCTATTGCTTTTATGTTATGTAAAACCACTCTTTCATTTTGTTGAATGCTTTTGACTATGGGGTGAGCCCGAAAAGGGTCTTGGACCCCAGTCAATTATAAGTTTACATGTGTTATTAGACAAGTAATGTAATTATTCTTTGAGTTATGACTTCTCTTGACTCTAGAATATTTTATGCTATGAAAGACTTACCTTAGTCCCTTATCCTTATTTTATGCTCTTTGTTGTTGTTTACTTGCTTCTACGACAAAGGATGTGTAATGATATGCAAAGAGGCTTGTTTGGGGTCCCTTTGGGTTCTCCAGTTGCCGTGTCACGTCTAGGCCCAAGGCTTGGGTCATGACAAAGATGGTATCAGAGTACTAGGTTGTTAATGGTCCTCGAAATCTAACATGACATATAGATTAGATCCTTATTCAAGGTTGTGAATCGCACCGCGACTATGAGTAAGAGTCTATGAGACGTGTTAGGAAATGTTTCCCTTCTTCATGATTTATGTCATGAGGTAGGGCTAGGTCCTCTAGGGCTTATTACTGATTCCTAACCATTACATTTCAAAATATATCTCAAGCTATTCAGGACGGTGACATATCGAGTGCGGAGGTTCACAATGCTCTATAGGTTTTAGCCAAGGCCATGACCACCCAAATCAACCGATGGGTGTATACCCTTGAGACTTTAAATGGTAAGGGCGGATAGGGAAAGGACAAGAGAGCCCAAATTTAAGGTAGGCATTTATATGCCAAGCCTT
>JAPFFP010027982.1:0-15903 GCA_026153255.1 Solanum medicagineum | reverse complement strand
TGACAAGCATAGTAAACGTATAGTACAGGTTGGTTCTCCCGGGCCTTATCGGCAACGGGTGCCAGCCCACCCTAACGGGGCATGGGGTGTGACAAAAATATTTAGCGGGAAATAGGTCTAACAACAATTTTGGAGCAACCGTATCAAAATTCACAATTCAAAAAATTTGGAATTCCAGTAAGGGTCCGCGCCCCTGGCGCGACGCGGCCAGGGCGTGGACCAATGTTATTTTTGGCTCCCAGTATCTATTTCGGTCCAAGGCTTTGAGGCCTTGGGCCCTAGCCTTCTTATCCATTAAAACACCTACACTTAGCCATATTTCAACTCCATATCATACAAGACATTCCCCAAAACCCTCTCAAACACTTAGGCCGATATTTCACTCAAAATCAAGGGTCCCAACTCATTCTGGGTCTTAAGGAATTCACAAGCTTCAAGTTCTCAATTAAATCTTCATCAACGAATTCTCCAAAGTTGAGGTATGCGGGTTTGAACCATTGGGTTTTTTCACCCATGGTGCCAAATCTTTCTTTTTAAATAAATTGTATATTTCTAAGTTGATTTATTTATGGGTCTTACTTATTATGAATTTGACTGTCAACTATGTTGGGGTCTCATGAAAGTGTGACTGCTTAAGCATGTTTTGAGAAATGAATCTATAATCTATTTTGAGATTTGATGAAGGGTTTCAATGTATATTGTATGAGGGTATTACCAATGTTGGCGGGTTGATTTACTTCAAGTTTTCTTGCATGATTTCACCCTTGAATTGCATGGTTTTATACTAGCATTACACACCCGCCAAGTGTTTGATAAAATGTCTGGTTAATGTTTCTTGAGTTGTTGAACGCATAATGCATGGCATATGAGTTAAGTGACTTTATGATGATGAAAGTTATGTAATTATATGTTGATTTCTTGAAAAGTATCTATAGTGTTACAAATTGACCGCACCTAGTTGAAGGGTCTTTAGCCTCAACCACTATGATAGAGGGTGTGATGTCCATCAACCAGTTAAAGGGTTGATACCTTGAGCACTATGATGAAGGGTGTGATGTCCATCAACTAGTTAAGGGGTTGATACCTTTACCACTATGATATAAGGTTTGATGTCCATCAACAAGCTAAGGGGTTGATACCTTAACCACTACGATGGAGGGTGTGATGTCTATCAACCAGTTAAGGGTTGATACCTTGACCACTATGATGGAGGGTCTGATGTGCATCTACCTATTGAGGGGTATATACCTCGATCATCCTTCAAGGGGGTGCTAAGCCTTGGATTTCAAGTACTAATTTCTTGATCTTTGATGATGGTCTCTTGCTACACATGTAATATGTTCTACATAAGCATGTTTTACTTCAAGCATTGTTCATGCATGTCATATCATGTTGCTAATATACTATCTCTTACTTATGATTATGCATTTTGATTATGTTCCTATCTCTTGTTGCATTGCATCCTACATATTTAGTACATTCAAACATACTAACACATACTATATGCCTACATGATATTACCTTGTAGAAACTGGAGCTCAACTTGATCATCTTCCTCCACGTGGCTAGTACTATCTTCTCAAAACAAGTTTGGTGAGTCCTCAACTCCGAGGACGATATCTTTTGATCTTGTTATGCAAAGACTCTGTTTATGTTATTGTGTGCTTTGACTATGAGGGTGAGCCCAAAAAGTTGTCTCGGCCCCGCTCAATTCTAAAATTAGAGGTGTTGTTGGACAAGTTATGTTGTGATGCTATGAGCCTTGACTCTCTTGACTCATATATGTTTTAAGCTATGAAAGACTCCCTTAGTCCCTTATCCTTATTTTTATGTTCTTTGTTATTGTTCAAATCCTTTTGTGACCAAGGATGTTTAATGATACGCTAAGAGGCTTGTTTGGGGCCCCTTCGGGTTCCTCATTCACCATGTCACGTCAAAGCCCTAAGCTTGGGTCGTGAAAATTTTGTTTTAAAAAAATTTGGTATCCACAAAAAAAATTGATTAGTAGTTAAATGGCAACCGTGTATGTTTGGGTGTTTGGTAATAGTTGTTCTGAAAAGTGAGGGTAATTAAGACATGAAGCATGATCTGTAAGTCTTTTATTGATAATATACGCAATAACATGTGAGTGTGAGCTTATTTTTCTAGATTCTTGCATTTTGCGCTAATTCAAAACTTGCCTTGTTACTCTAAGTTATATTGTCGATTAAATCGATTAAGAAGGGATCTTGGGCCTTCGTTCTTTAAATTAGTCCACTTCAGCCTAAAAATGACCAACCAAATGATGTTTTATCCCTCATTCCAAATAATTTAGCCTTATATGTACCAATTCTTTCAAGAAAACCTAATTATCTAACCTTGTCTAGTGAAAAACCTTGAAATTGGCCCTGGTCTGTCCTTGAGCATTGTGAGCCTTGAATGAGGTAAAAAGCCTAAGTTGAGGGTAGTTACCAAAAGCGGCCCTGGTCTGGGTAGTAGATATTGTGTACTTCAATATAGGCTAAAAACATAATTTGAGGGTGACCAATATAGGGGTAAAATTAAAAAAAAGGTGGTGAATAGAGAATGAGGAGCGAAAGAAGAAAATCATGTATGGAGTGCAAGAAAAAGAAGAAAATGACTTACATTGAGTGCAAAAAGCAAAATGAATGTTAAAAATCAGGCAAAAACTGAAAAATGAGAAGAAAATACCCCAAAAAGCTTAAATATTGAAAATGGGAGAATAAGGTGAAAATATTAGAGTTGGTAAGGTAAAAGTGATAAAAAAACTGTAGTTCAAGGATGGCTTTTAGTCATTATTTTCCGAAAATGTCATACCAAAGCCCCCTAAGCTTATGTTATAAGCGTAGAAAGTCCTAAAGTGATCTTAGTCCAGTTAGTTGAAAATTTGGGTCATGAGTATAGAGGCAAGCCTATGGTATTACTCATTATGCATGAACATTTTTTGTGAGAGTGAGGGTCTTTGCACAGTCCCAAAGCTAAATTTGAAATCATCATTGAGTGTCAAAAATGACACCTCTTTCTGTGAGGGCACTTGCATTGCATTGTTGGCATGTGACTTTTCAATAATTGTGGGCTGTTGATATTCCCTTGCTTGTCATAGTTGTGTTGTCAAATGCACTAGTGTGTTTTGGTTTCCTAAATAGCTCTCTGATCTTGTTTTGAAAAAGTTGGTGTGGGTAACTGAATTAATCGTATATGATATATGTCATTGGGTTGAGGTCTATGTGTTGCTATATTGTGTATATAGATTGAGTCATTGCTCGAGGGCAAGCAACAATTTTAAGTTGAGAATGTTGATGTGCTGTCAAAAAGTAGCACATTTGATGCTTGAAACTTAGGATTTTGTGTGTTCTTAATGTGACAATTATTGTTTTTATGTGTTTTTGGTGTTTAGTTTGTAGAAAGTAAGTTGGCATGACTTTTGGGGCAAATTGCAGACTATTCCAGTTTTTTGCGGTTTACAAGACACTCTACAAGTTGTAGAGCATTCTATGAGCCGTAGAGTGGGTTTCATGCAGATTTCTAGTGAAGTTTGATTTCTGAAATTCAGTTATACAAGACCTCTATACGAGTCGTAGGTCACTCTACAAGTCGTATAGAGTGGTTTCGTGAAGGACCAGTTGATGAAGATGAAGTCTACAAGAGTGCAATACGAGTCATGCATCCGTCTACGACTCGGAAAGGGGTTTTGTAGCAGTGAAGTCCAAAATCCAAGAAGCTGAATACGAAAGCTCAATTACGACTCATAAATCAAATTATGAGTTGTAACTGCATGTCGTAAAAGTCGCCGACCAGTTTTCTTATTTTCAAGGACATGTTTGTAAATATTATAAATAGTATAATTAGTTTATTTTTAGTAAGGAATAGAGGACAATAGAATAGAGAACGTCATCAGAGAGTATTTTTAGGGTTTTTGTGCTTGGAGACTCAATATTGTAGATGAGAATACAATTGTAGATTTATTGTATCTTTCAATCTTGTGATTCTCAATATATTTTGGATTTGCTTGTTTTCAAATAACTCCATTTGGTAAGTTGTTACTATGTTTTTTCAATCCATAATTTCTTTTCCTCTACCCATAGGATGAGTAACTAAATCCACAACTTGTGGTTGTGTGAACCAAGATCTAACCAAATAAACCCGGATACTTTGCAATTCTTGAAATAGGTATTTACATGTATTAATCAATTCTCTTCATTGATCATGTTTTCTAGTGGCGGCCAACATTAGAACTTGCCTAGTGTTACCTTCCCAATCCAGGTGGTAATGAATAGGAAAAGAGATTGATTGACAGGATTGAATGATGTGTTCTCATCTAATCAATCGAACTAGACCAAGGGAATATTGATTGGGACTATGGGTAATGGTTAGTAGTGCATACTATGGATATGGACCAAGTCACATAGTGAAATTCAGCTCTTACCATTGACTAAAAGGCTTGATGAACTTAAATTACCGTCTTACATGCTATACTCTAGTAGAGAATTGGGTTATCCTGGAATATTGAGTTGGTGAATCATGGGGAACACAATTCCCAAGTTGCTCTCTATTATTGATTGTCTCTTGTTTTGGTTAGTATAGTTTAATTTCTTATCAATCATTGCAAACCCCCTCCCTCCCCACTTTTTTAGGGAATTGAGCTATTAATACTTGAATTATTTATTGGTGAACCAATTTTGGAAGTCTCTGTATTCTTTTTGGGATCTGACCCTAACCTTCGTTAGGTTTTATATTTGCTCAATGATAGTTTATTCCTTCAAAAGAGAGGTGTAACTTGCGCATGACTATAAGTGAATTATTATTTAAAAAGACATCCTAAGCGGTTACAAGAGCACTCTGAGCCACTGCAGGAGCACTCTGAGCCACAGCAAGAGCACTCTGCATCTCTATATCAGCAGTAAGAGCCTCTAGCATCCCTCGACACTGATAACAACACATGCGAATATAAAAATCAATGACAACAAATAAAAGTGTAAAACCACTAACAATAATGTACAACTCCCTAGTCGGCAGTTTCGACTCTGCCCAACTCACATCATCTCTAACTTGAGTTCCAGTATGTGTGCGAAACTCAAAATCATCCATACCTGGTTGTGTGTTAAAGTAACATTATATTATCAAGTGTTAAGTGTTAGAATATATATATATCAAGTGTAATATTTTAGAATACATTATATACCATTTTTCTTAAATATGATGTTTACATGACAAATTAGTCATCTTTCTCAAGAAAATAAATCACAAACTACATCACATATTCTTGCAATCTAGAATTAAAGTACAGACTAACCCCTATTATATCATGAAAAAATCAATTTATATATATATTCTGAAACTTTACACTTGATAATATAATGTTACTTTAACACACAACCAAGTCTGCATGAGTTTGAGTTTCGTACATCATTCTGCAGCTTATGTTCGAGATGATGTGAGTTGGGCAGAGCCAAAACTGCCGACTAGTGAGTTGTACATTATCATTGGTGGTTTTATATTTTTATTTGTTATCATTGGTTTTTGTATTTTCATTTGTTGTTATTAGTGTTGAGGAACGCCAGCTGCTCTTGCTGCCATTATAGAGATGCAGGGTGGTCCTGCAGTGGCTCAGGGTGATCCTATAACCGCTTAGGTTGCTCCTGCAGGAGCTCGAGATAACCTTTTAAATAATAGTGCACTTACTATATGAATTGACATTCACGTGTCACACAGGTGCATCAAATCTATATCTGTCTATCATTCACGTACAACACACGTGCATCAATAATATATCTATCTATCATTCACGTACAACACACGTGCATCAAATCTATATATGTCTGTCATTCACGTGCAATACATGTGCATCAAAGCTATATCTGTCTATCATTCATGTGCAACACACATGCATCAAATATATATCTGTCTATCTATGTTTATCTATACTGCCTTAAAAGTATAAACTCCCTTATTTGAAGTTATATTATTATAATACTCCAAACTTGAAACACTCAATTTATTATATATTTATATTTTTATATTATATTATAATATATTATATTTATTATTTTTATTGTATTATAAATATTATCTATACTACCTTAACTCCGAGCTTCTCAGTTCATCTGAGTTTGTGGTTTCTTGTTGTTCATGGAGCTTCGAGTTCAACAGTGAAGCCATGGTCTTTGTTGAAACGATGAAAGAAAAACAAAGGATGGTCAAATTTAACAATGATGGTGGGTGGTCGAAGCTTGAAGCTCGCCATGAATGGTGGTGGGAGCTAGTGGGTTCGTTGGTCGCTCTTTGTTTTGGGATTGTGAAACCTCGAAGTTTCATCAGAAAAAAAGACCGTTTCAAATTTGTTTCGCTAAAGCTTGAGCTTACCGTTTTTAATGGTTTTGTGGCAGTTTTAATGGAGGAGAAGTGGTGGTGTTGGGGCGGCGAATAGTGAAGTTCTCATTGGGGTTTTGGGGGTAATTTTGTGTGCTACTGGTCAGAGAACAGGGAAAAGATTTAGGGGTTTTGGGTTTTGCGACTTCTGGTGGAGTTAGGGTGATTTTTTCCCAACGGTGGTAGAGGCGATGGAGACAAAGCTGCTGGTCGCAACGTGAAAGAGAAGGAAATGGGGGTTTATTTTAGGGACAAGGTGCTAGCTGATTATAGGTTGCTTGTTGGTGGTTTGCTGCAAAAATGGGAAATAGAGGTGGTTTGGTAACGTAGATAAAGGAATGGGTGAGCAATGGTGCATGGTGGTGTGGTTGGTCAGAGCTTGGAGCTCATCGATGATCTAATGCTTTGTCCAAACAACAAAGGGTTAGAAGGTTTGGGGCTTTGCTGGATCAGTGGTGGTGGAAAAGGGTTTGGAGTCTTTGTTGGATTGTGGCGAGGGCTGGTGGGTGGCGGCTGATGGTGGAATAAAAATGGAAAAGAGAAGAGTTCTTTAGGTTTTCAAAATTAGAAATCTTTTATTACTAAAAGAATTATCCACCTATCCTGTTCATGGGTCGGTTTGGGTCTGTTATTGGTCAAAATCAAAACTAAATCAACTTAATTTGATTTTTAAATTCTCCAAACCAAACCAAACCAATTATAATATACGTTTATCGATTTTGTGGTTATTGATTTTGGTTTGGTTTAGTTAGATTATTCTGTTATTAAACATAAATAAAAATAAAAGAATGATATATTCAAAATGGAGAAAAAATTATAATGATCCATTCAAAACAAAAATTAGTTAGAACGACTGACATTATAAACCTTTCAATTACTAAATTTACTGTGAAATGTTTTTGAAAAATTCACCATTCTGGCCTAGAAGAAAGAGATAGTGACATTCTTAGTGCAACCAAAGAATTCTCATAGACATTCATATACATAAAATCAATGAGATAAATGTTCTCGTCTTGAGCATTTATGCTTATATAAGTAGATTGAAAAGTAAATTTTGATGAAAATATGCATAAGATTTTTAAAATTATTTTTATAAACAATGTATTATCTATATATAATTATAAAATATACGAATATAAATTGTCAATTTGGTTTAATTATTTATTTGGTTTTTCCGAACAAATCTAAACCCGAACGAATACTATCGATTTTTTAAAAAATTGAAACCAAACCAAACCAAAATTCAATCCAAATAAAATGAGTTTATCAGATTGGTTTGGTTTGATTTTTTGATTTGGATCAGTTGTTATTCGAACCGTGAACACCCCTTGATACGTAAAGAGATCTAAAATCTAATGGCTCATAATTATCGATCCAAAATTATGGGATAATTAAATATAATTTTGTTTGAGTAAAAAAAAATTTTTCGAACGTGTAAATATACTAAAATAAATATGAATAAATATAACCAACAATATAAAAAAATGCAATTTTATACAAAAAAAAATGATTTAATAAACTAAATTAATATTTTAGACAATGAGAAAAATTTAAAATTTAAAATTCAAAATATACTAATTAAAATCATAATATTTTAAAAATAAGTGTAATTATTGGTAAATTATAGGTGCCACAGCCACCTCTCAAAAAAATTATTTTTTTAAAAAATAATTTATTAAAAAAAAGAGAGCGCCTCCCCCCCCCCCCAAGAAAAAAAATTAATTATTTATTTTGTAAAAATCTTAAATTTTCAAGTTCTTGCTTCAAAATAAGAGTTATTACTTTACTTGTCTTATCTATTCCTACCGACCACCTACACTCAAAAAAATAACAACATTCTTTCTTTTATGAATGAATTTCTTTTACCCATTTTAGTACCCACCTTTAAATATGTAATATGAATTTCACTCATTATTTATCCATTTTAAAAGAGTTAGATACCAAACTCATTTAAGATGGATAATCTGAATAAGTACCCACCGACTCTCGGCCGACATGAACTCCTACTCTATCGCTTGACCTAAGACCCGACTTTCCATCTTGACATGAATCCGACTTTTCACCTCAATAGCAGACTCTGACCCTGATTTCAATGTGAAAATAACTGTAACACCCCTCATGTGCTTCGGAAATATCCTATATCTTATTTCTTGCATATCTCAAAATCCGCGTATGATTTTGAAAATCTGACTTCATATTCTTGTTCAGAGGGAAAAATTGAGTGGGAATAGGATAGCCCTCAAATTTTAGAAGACCTGTAGCAAAAAAAATAATTTTCGCTACAGAGATCATTAACAGAGAGCCTGCGCGCCCAGGCCACGTCATGCCTGGGGCTCGCCTCTGTGCAAATGTTGCCTTCGCGCCTGCAATTTTTTCCAGCTTTGCTCAAGGGAATTACGGTAATAACCCAATGCCCATTTAAACGTGAATACCTCTATACTTAGCCATTTTGCATTTTCAAACTCTCAAGAAACACTCTCAAGACCCTACCAAATCATCACCCAATCCTCCATTCAATTCCAAGAATCTCAAGAGTAGACTTTGGATTCTAAGGACCTAATCCAAGCTTCAATCCTTCATCAAATTTACTTCAAGGAATTCCAATTTTTAGGTATGCGGGTCTTCATCATGGGTCCTTTCACCCATGGAGCCCAACCTTCTCCTTTTATTAAATTTCACGATTTTATGTTTAGATTTCTTATGGTTATTTTCTATTATCACTCTTATGCATGAGATATGTTGAAAATTTGTTGAATATTGAACTAGTGATGCATGAGTTTCTATCAAGAAATAAGATTATATTGTGTTTCTGATGCTACAACTTTGTGTAATATGGTATCTTGAATGACTTGAAAAGGTTATGGATTTTTGAGTAGTTTCCATGACACCCAAGATATGGGTTTTACTACTATATTGGTGGGTTGATTTGAATGACTCGAAAATGAATTGATTTTACCCTTTCATGTTATATACTCTTGAATTGCATGAGCTTAAGCATATGTACATATACCCGCTATGTTTGACTAAATTTACATGACAAGGATTTTTATGTTGATGAAAGGTTATTGCATGTTTTGCAAGACAAGTGTTTTTATTGTAATTATGGGTTCCCAAGTATGTATTAAACTCATGAAAAGTTTCTATGATTTGCAGGTAATATGTTAAGCCCTTATTTTATATTTTTTACTCTCTTATGAGTGAATAATGTCTACATATAGGGGACAAGAAAATAACCATTTACCCTCATGTACATGCGAAGGGGTCAATCATAATCATTATTTTACCCTTATGTTCCAATTAAAACTCACTAGTAGGGGTCAAGCTAAGAATGTCGCAATCTCCACCCTCATGTTAAATGTGATGCGTACTAGTAGGGCTCAAGTCTATGCATTGTTTTTACACTCTAGTACAAGGTACACCATGTGTGGGGGTCAAATATTTGAATGAGCTACTAATATCATGTTATCATGTTATTTGCAAGTTATTCATGTTATGATTAAATTTGTGATTATTTTAAGTATTCCATGGGATTAGACACAGAAACGATTGATGCTTAAGGTGAGGGCTCGACTGAAGGGGTCCTTATATAAAGTCTTAGAGTGAACATCGAGATTCCAAGTAGTAGTTCACTTGGTGAACCGATGATGTGAGTTTTGGTATCTTGAAGCTTGTTTAAGGACTTTCGGGTTCCCATTCGTCGTGTCACTACTAGACCCTAGTCCAGGGTCGTGATTAAAGATGGTATCAGAGCACAAGGTTTATAAATGATCCTCGAAGTCCAACATACCGTGTCAAGTGCTATTCATGGGTGTGAACCACGCTATATCTATGGGTAGGAGGCTATAAGGCATTTCAGAAAATATTTCACTTTTCATGATACATATCGTGCCATGATCCATATCTTAAGGTTTCCTATCTCCATCCCTCCCTACTGAATAGGGAGAGTTACTTTGGGCTCATAATGGAATCCAAGGAAGGAAGATGTTGTAGCTGATCTTATAGATAAGGTTAAAAAGGAGTTGGTGAAGGATGTGCATTGTTTGACGAGCTTGCTCCTTCGGTTATTCAAAGTTTTCTTGGGTTGGTTGGTTATTATAGAAGGTTTGTTGAAGGTTTCTCATCTATTGCATCTCTTTTAACCGTGTTGGTTCAAAAGAAGGCCAAGTTTGTATAGTCAGATGAGTGTGAGAAGGGTTTCCTGACTTTGAAAGATCAGCTTACATTGGCTCCTATTTTGACTTTACTAAATGGGTTTGTGGTGTATTGTGATACTTCTTGGATTGAGTTGGGTTGTATATCTATGGAACATCGTAACGTGAAAGCTTATGCATCAAGGCAATTGAAGGTGCATGAGCATAATTACCCGACTCATGATTTTGAGATAGCGGAGGTGGTATTTGTTTTGAAAATTTAGAGACACTATTTCTATGGGGTTTATGTTGATGTTTTCACAGAACACAAGAGCTTGCAATATATGTTCACTCAAAAGGGATCTTAACTTGATACAAAGGAGATGGTTAGAACTCCTTAAGAACTATGATATGAGTGTACAATATCATCCCAACAAGGCAAGTATTGTAGTCGATGCTCATAGTGGACTATCTATAGGAAGTGTTGCTTATTTGGGTGAAGGATAGGAAGAGTTGGAAAAAAATGTTTAATGTTTTACTACATTGGGTGTTAGGTTAGTCAACTCCAATGATGGAGGTATTTATGTTCAAAATAGGGTCGAATTTTTTGTGGTTGTCGATGTTAAAGCTAAGGAAGACTTAGACCCATCATCGGTTATGTTGAAGAGATTGGTTGCTTAAAATAAGATAGACATTTTCTCCCAACGGGGAGATGGTGTAACTCAGTACCAAGATCGATGGTGTGTTTCGAGCGTTCATGATCTCAAGGAGATGATCATGAGTAAAGCCCTACAACTCTCATTATCCTGTTCACCGGGGACCTTCCAAAATTAATTGCGACTTGAGGGAAGTGTATTGGTTGCATGCTACAAAGAAGGACAATGGCAAGTTATTTATATATGGGAGTTGGTTAGACTAGGTGGTGTGCCTACTTGTACTATATCGGATTGTGGTAACCAACTTGCTTCTCACTCTTGGAAATCATCTCAAAGAGGGCTTGGCACTAAGGTGAAGTTAAGTACCTCTTTTCATTCTCAATCTATTGGCAAGCCGAGAGGACAATTCAAACTTTGGAGGACATGACGAGGTCTTATGTGTTAGAATTCGAGTTTTATTGGGGTGATCACCTACCACTTATTGAGTTTGCTTACAATAATAGCCTTCATGCTAGCATGGGTGTGGCACGGTTTGGATTTTTGTGTGGTAGAAGGTGTAGGTCTTTGGTGGAATGGTTTGAGATAGATGATATGACCTCTATAGGCTCGGATTTTGTATTGCAGGCTATGGAAAGAGTGAAATTTGTTAGGAAAAGTTGAAGATGGTTCGAAGTCACCAAAGGTTTTATTTGGATGTTCAAAAGAGGGGCCTTGAGTTTCATATTAGTGATTGGGGTATATGTGAAGGTATCACCTATAAGGGTGTGATGCGTTTGGAAAGGAGGGAAAGTTAAGTTTTTCGGTATGTAGGCCCTTATGAGATTGTTGGGTGGTGTGGGAATGTGGACTATAGATTGGATTTGCACCAGCGTTTGAGTTCTATTCATTTGGTTTTCTATGTGTCTAAGTTGAGGAAGTCAGTTGGTGATACTAGTGATATTGTGCCTTGGAAGGTGTTGAGGTTGAGAAGAACTCGTGTTTTGAAGAAGTATTGGTTGAGATTTTGCATAAGCAAGTGAAGTGGTTTCGCTACTAGGATGTGGCTTCGGTTAAGGTGCTTTAGAGGAATCAATGTGTGGAAAATGCCACGTAGGGAGTGGAACCAAGTAGGATGCGGTGATACCTCTATCCTTACCAATCTACTTAAGCCTATGGTATTAGGTTCTTCCTATTCTCAATGGTCCTAATTCTTTCACTCTTGAGTCTCATGACATGACATACATACATATGCACGAAAATGATTTATTTTATGATGCTTGAAATTATTTAGATACGTTTTGATATGAGTTTTAATGACTTGATGATTTTCAAATGATAAATTATGCATTGTACCTTATGTTTGGAAGTTTCATGTTCTAAGTCAAGCCTTTCAAGCCTTATTCTACCACATTCGAGGATGAATGTACCCAAGAGGGAGATGATATAATGACCCGGATTTTTATACGACTTCATCGGAGCTTGAGAATTTCATTTTAGACAAACTTTAGACCAAGTGTCGTCTCAAGGGAGACCACACAGCCAATATGAGGTCACACGAGTTTTGTAGCCTCCAATGGCAGAACATATGGCCTTAATTTTGGGTGTGTGGCCATAGAGTGGAGTTCTGGGCTAAGGCACATAACACTTGGACTCCACATGGGCCATGTGACACTTCACAGGCCGTATGGAGGACCGAGTGATGGTCTTGAGCTTGGAACACCAATGTTTGGAGGTAAGTAATGGGACGTGACCACCTTCACCGGTTGTGTGAAGGTTCACGGATCATGTGCCCATCTGTATAGCTCCAGAATGAAAATTATTCTAAGTATGGACCATGTCTTATAACCTCGTAATGAAGATTTTTCCAAGTATAGGGGTACGGCTCATGTCACGAACCATGTGACATCACACAGGCCATGTAGCCCCTAGTATAGCTAACTTCGTGAAATTTGCTAAGTATGGGATCTTCAAGCTCAAGCTAAGTTCACTTGCAAGCCTTCTAATCAAGCTTATTTATGTTGTTTAAGTCTATCATGGGCTTCCTACGTCAAGCCAAGCTCAAAGGGATTCCGTTTGCTAAGTTTTTCATAAGTACCGATAGAAGGGTCAATTTTAAATAGGAGTATCTCTTAGAACAAAATGAACTTGGTGGGTCATGACTTGTCAAATTAACGCTCTTTGAATTAGCTTTCCAACACACTTGGTTTTCCCTCATTTAGAGTTTGGATGAAGAAGTTATGCCAATTTTCGTAGAACTCATCTGTGCAAGGGTATATACGGGTTTCTTTTTTTAATTTTGTTTCATTAATGGTGTTTCCGTAAATTTAGTTATTTTTGTTGGTCTTTTGGGATTTCCTATGCTATCTAATGACCTTCTATAGACCTAAACCTTATTTCAAACGTTCAAAACTCACTCCTAATATATTTTAAACTCTCTCTCAAATTCCTCTCAAGAAACTCTTGAAGATTTTCAACTTGGAGATCAAGGCAAATTCAAATCTCCTTCAAACTTCTCTTGGAATTTCTTCAATTGGGTCTAGGTATGTGGGTTTAATCTTTGGTTACTTTCAATGAAAGAGAGTCAAAATTTTTCTAGCACTTTTTCATGAATTTTAGCTACTTAAAAATTGAGTTTTCAATTGTTTTCTTCAATAAATTCAATTAATGCATCGGTAGTATTTATTTGATGATTTTAAGTTAATTTAAACTATTATCTGATGAATTACATTGAATTATGAGATTATAAATATGCATGTCCCTTTTAAAGGTCTTTTTATGTATGGGTGATTTATGTATGATTCTAAATGTAGGTTTAATTATGGGTTTACTTCAATTTTATGTTATATTGAATATTTTAGATTTGAATCTCAATCACCCATGTCATTTTCACATCATTCATAGCATATGCATTCATATTCATGAGATTTTATGAAAATTATGAAATACGTTAAGCGCAATTATGTTTTATGATACGATTTTGATAAGATATTGGTTATGACAAGAATGTGATCACATACATGTGTAACACCCAACACCTTACATGTACATGTCCTATGCACATGAAACATGATATGGTCTTGTCAAATTAGCGCCTATTTTTAAAAGTGCTTGAATCTCATATTAGAGGGCGATATGTATGTCTAACGCTTAAGAGGCTCGAGTGTATACATGTTTTAAGTCAAATCAAGGAGATCGCGGCCTTAAACAAAGTGAGAGAATTGAGATGCTTGCAGGACTTAGGAAGCTACCAGGTGAGTCACCTACTTGCTTAGCTTAAATTTGCTAGCTAGATGGAGATAAGGCCTGACGTTGGATTTGTCCTAGTCAGATTTATGAATAAAGTCCCTGTTAAGGGTGTAACCTTAGCCCATGTTTTAGCATCATAAATGGCCTATATTTCCAGCCCAAGAAGGATATAAAAAGAGCCCAAAGACATCACAATTTCTTTGATAATTTAGCCCAAACCAACTAAGAGAAAGGGGGAAATGGGCAGTAAAGGCCCATTAATTTGGAGCCCCTTAAGGCCCAAGCGAAAGGGGCAAAATGGTACATTACTCACTTGATAAAATAAGGCCTAAAATCAAAGAGAAATTCGGCCAAAATTATCTCTTTAAAAGGGATTACAAGCAGCTCCTTCAAGTCATTTAACTTAGACAAAAAATCAACTTTCCAAAGCTTTCTCTCTACACCTTCTTAGGCTTGCAAAGCCTCCACAAGGAGACTTTTAGGGTTCTCAGAGAAGTAATACACATTGAGGATAAAGTAAGTAAGAATGATTATGTGTTTAGTATTGTTTTCTCAGGAAAAACAAGAGATTAAGTTGATTATACCTTTGCTGAAATTGTTGGACAGCATGTGATCCAAAGGTTGTTGTACATTTTTCTTGTGTATTTGGAAGCTTTTCTCTTTTTGGTTTGATTGCTTATGAAGGTAGAATAATTTTCTTAATGATTCTTTGTTCTATAATGATGTGTAAAGGCTGTTGCACCATTTTTACAGTCCGCAAAATTGAGTTCTTGTATGATCTCGTAATTAGTGCTCTTAATAGGAACTTGTGGGCTGATAATCGAAGATTGTTGTTTCACATTCTCCATATATTTTAGAAGTATTTTCACACTGTTTTAAAATTGGTTTTATGTGTATGTATGGTGTGGACTGTTTGGTTAAAGTTGGAACAAGTTTGGAATTGTCGACATCGAAATGTAGCGAACGGATGTAACGTTATGCCGCCTATTTGTATGTTGTGTAGAATTCTTATGTGTTGTGCTTTATAGGTTGCTGTAAGACTGTTATGGCACTAAAACAGGCTGCATATGATATGTATATGAGAATGTGTATTAGAAAGTACGATTAGAGATAGAAAGGTTGAAAGAATATTAGAAAATACGATTAGAGACGGAAAGGTTGAAAGAATACGCTCGGGTTTATGATTATACGCTTGTTGCCCATGTGTTGTTTTTATGAGATTGGGCTACCAAGATGTATCTATTGGCTGTTAATGCTAGTTCTTTCACCTACTATATTGTAGATAAATATTTTGAGTAAGGGAAGATTATCTCGAGGTAATAACAAGGTCGTACGGCGAGGTATGTAAGACTACTCGATTTCGTATTACTTGGCATGCAATCTAGATTCTTCCTTGGCACATAAAGGCACTTACCAACTCCGACACAACTATTAACCATGTCTCCTCTCTTTCACATGTTCATATGCTCCCATACATAGTCACCTTCAAATCTGCATACATACGTGGATACCAAGTTACATGG
>JAPFFP010027971.1:0-15905 GCA_026153255.1 Solanum medicagineum | reverse complement strand
TAAAAATTTAATACTTAAAATTAATACATTTTTTCACCTCTAGACTGATTTCAGCACATCGTTTGAGTTGAGCGGTATTTGGAGGTCATCATTTATAATATTATTGTAATTCAAAATATTTATTTTAATTAATAAAAAATGTTCGCACCATTCCAAATCCACTCGTGAATAACCCATACATTTTAACTCAAAATAAGAATCGTTTTAACTCAAAGTATTTATTTTAATGAATACAATTTTTATAATATTTATTTTAACTCAAAATATTTATTTTAATTAATAAAAAAACCCTGCCCCATTCCAAACCCAAATATTTATTTTAATTAATACATTTTAGGGGCAATTTATTAATGTGAAGGGCATATTTGGCCGAAAAGGTAGACGGAGAGTATATTTGGACCATTTCATATAGTTAAAGGGTATATTAGACCCTTTTTCGTTTCTGAAATTATATGAAAATTCGAGTAGCCAATAGAAAACTGTCACGTCATTAATGAAAAAAAAAGGAAAAAAGGTCAAAAATACCCCTCAATTTTATTTTATTGTTTCACTTTATCCCTGCCATTAAAATAAGTTTATTTATACCCCTACCATTAACAAACTCACTAGATTTGCCTCTAAATTGGACGGATTACCCCAAATTATAATCATACGGGAAAAAGGTCAAAAATACCCCTCAATTTTGTTTTATTCTTTGACCTAATCCTTGTTGTTAAATGAGTTTATTTTTGCCTCCACCGTTACAAAACTTATCACTCATGCCCTTACTTGGATGAAAATATCTGAATTAATCCAAAAATTAAAGAATGGAGAGATTTTTGTCAACATGATTTTCTATTTCATCAAGAGTAAGTATTTTTTTTATTATTTTTTGTTATTAACTTGAAAAAGTAAGAAAAATCTTCAACTCTCCAATTGTTTCAATGGTTGTTGGTAGTTCCAACGATGACTTAGACGCTATCCACCACGCTGCCACCCTCCTCTTTGCTCCAGATTTGACTGGATTTTTTTTATGCTACTTCAGAAAGCCATTGAAGCAACATCACAACTTCGAGATTTTTGACAAAATCTATTAACAAATTATATTTGTTGTATTTCGGTCCTCCAAATCCACCATATACGACAACGTAAGCGACCATATTTCTATAAATCAGAGATGGGTTTAGAGGGGATGAATTCTGCAATTAATTTGGTATGAATTTATTGATTTAGTGGGTCAAATTCGGGCTAAAAAAGAAAAACGGGTCATTCTCACCTGAATTGGATAATTTTATTTAATTTGGGACTTTCCATCCTATTAAAGGGCATGGGTGATAAGTTTTGTAACGGCGGAGACAAAAATGAACTCATTTGATAACAATGATTAGGTCAAAGAATAAAACAAAATTGAGGGGTATTTTTGACCCTTTTCCCATAGGAATATAATTTGGGGCAATTCGTCGAATTTAGGGGCAAATCTGGTGAGTTTGTTAACGGTAGGGGTATAAATAAACTTATTTTAACGGTGGTAATAAAGTGAAACAATAAAACAAAATTGAGGGGTATTTTTGACCCTTTTTCAAAAAAAAAAAAATTATGGGTCGTTAACTTGCCGTTAACTTGGAGGGCAAATTTGAGCCATTTATTAATGTTAGGGGTATATTTGGCCCAAAAGGTTAACGGAGGATATATTTGACCTATTTCATATAGTTGAAGTGTATATTAGACCCTTCTCTGTTTTCTTTTTAATAGTAACAGGCTCTTAACTATGCATATTAGTGAGTTAGCTTATTAGGAAGTTTTAGAATTGGATTACAATCTACTCACCATTGGAACTTAATCACATACAACGCTTAATCTTTATATTTTTTTTTAAATTACATAAAAGACTTAATCTTTATATTTTCTTTTAGATTCATGGATTATAGAGAAACTAAAATAATTATAGCGCAAGCTTTGAGCGTTTTTTGAATTTTCAATGGTTGAATTTTTTTAAGGTGCTAGGCTTTTATACCTCACTTTCTACAATTGAAATTGTCGATTTTGATTGGTAATTTGAATAAACATTTGAAATTCTTATTGGTTTTTTATATCGTATTTTTTAGCAGTATGTTTTTCAATTAGTAAAACATTGTTAGTCCTCCTCCTCCTCCATTGTTACGTTGAAAAAATAATATTGTGTTGTGGCTTATGATACTTTTAGAATAGTTTAGTATCTATTTCGATATTTCAATTAATTATTATTTACTTCCCTTTTGCAGATATTCATCCTAAATTTTTTCATGTGATGGTTTCTAGAATGATTAAAAAAAATTGTCTACTAAGCTGATGATTACAACTCTTACTTATAAGAAATGATGAATTCAAATGTGCTTATGCATATATTGTAGATGAAAGAATCCTATAATATAAGAATAATGATGTACATAAGTGTTGTGTTCTATTTCACACATTGTATACATAGATGATATGTTTTGCTATGTTAGTTTGGAGATTTTTGATTGAGTTTAATCTAATTATTATGTTATGTTGTGTTAGCATGGAAGTTTTTGACCGAACTTAATCTAATTATTTTAATCGTACTTATATATATATATATATGAGGTGCTATGCTCACGTTCTCTTTTTCCCTAAGTTAATGAAGATTGAAATTTTCCAAATAGAGTCTCTAAATCTGAGATCAGATTCAAGCTATTAGATCACAAAGCTTCTCGAAATTGTTTGTAATTGATTGATCTCGGAGGGAATGGAGTCTCCAATGACAAATAAAACTTCTATAGCTGCAACTTCAGCCGATACATTCGAAGGAATAGAGAAAAATCAAAATCACCTATTGTATCTTCATCCTTCTAATACTCCAGGGAGTGTTTTGACGTCAGTCTAACTCACAGGACCTGAAAACTACTCACTCTCGAGTAGATCAATGATTATCAATCTTCGTTCAAAAGGAAAATTAGGCTTTGTACTTGGAACATGTCGAAAATATGACTATAAACCTGAATTAGAGGAGCAATGGGAGAAGTGCAATGCCTTTGTACTCGCATGGATTATGAACACAGTTTCGAAAGAGTTGCTAAGTGGGATCGTCTATGCATCTGATGCAGCTATGGTCTGGGAGGACCTGAGTGAGAGATTCAAAAAGGTAGATGGATCGAGGAGTTATCAATTGCACAGAGAGATTTGTTCATTGAACCAAAGTAACATGTCAGTTTCAGCCTATTTCACTAGAGTGCGATCACTATGGGATGAGTTTGATACATTAGTGCCTTTACTTGGATGCGATTGCCCAAAGTCTAGACTGTATGTTGATCATTTACAGTATCTACATCTAGTTGCATTTTTGATGGATTGAATGAAGTATTTGGACAAGCAAGGAGTCAAATTTTGATGACAAACCCCTTGCTTATTGTAAGTAAGGCTTATGCAATGATAGTGGCTGATGAAAACCAGCATGTGACTGATGGATCTAGAGTTGGTGGAGATGTAACTGAATCCATAGCATTATATGCTGGAAGAGGAAACTGTAACAGCCAACACCTTACATGTACTAGTTCTATGCAAATGGAACATGATGTGGCTTGGCCAATTTAGCGACCATTTTTAAAAGTGCTTGAGTTTCAGATTAGAGGACTATATGTACGTCTAACGCTTAAGACGAGTGAGTGTATATAAGTTTGAAGCCAAATTGGGGAGATAGAGGCCTAAAATGAAGTGAGAGAATTGAGGTGCTTGTAGGACTTAGGAAGCCAGCAAGTGAGTTACCTACTTGCTTAGCTTACTTCTAGCCAGACGGAGACAAGGCCCGACACCGAACTTGTCCAAGTCCGATAATGAATAAAGTCCGGATTAAGGGTGTGACTTGAGCCAACATTTTAGCATCGTAAATGGACAATATTTACAGCCTAATAAGAATAGGAAAAGGGCTCAAGTACATCACAACTTAATGATTTGGGCACAAACTAAGTAAGTAGAAAGGGGAAAATGGGCAGCCAAGGCCCATCAGTCTGCAACCCAATAAGACCCAAGTGAAAGAGGCAAAATGGTACATTACTAACTTGATAACATAAGACCTAAAATGTAAAAGAAAGTTGGCCAAAGAAATCCTTTAAAAAGGGTTACAAGCAGCACCTTTAAGAGAAGGGTTATTTGTTATTCTTTCTTGACTTTGTAAAGCAGCCACAAGAAGCTTTTAGGATTCCTAAAGAGTCCCTCAACCTTGAAGGTAAAGGTAAGTAATTATAGTTGTGTATTTATTATCGTTTTTCATGAAAAACAAGAGAACTAGGCTGGTATTATTTGTGTTGAAATTTTGGACAGCATGTGTTCCAAGATTGTTGTACACTTTTCTTGTTTATTTGGGAGCTTTTATCTTCTTTGTTGGACTGATTATGAAGGAAGGTTGTTTTTCTTAATGATTTTTGGTTCCGCTGCACCATTTTTACAGTCCGCAAATGTGAGTTCTTATATGATATCACAATTGTATTCTTAGTACGAACTTGTGGGTTGGTAGTTGGGAATTGTTGTTCCACGACCTCCATCTACTTTGGGACTATTTTTGGACTGTCTTAAAGCTGATTTTATTTGTGAGTATGTTATATATAGTTTGGTTTAAGTTCAAACAAATTTGGGATTGTTGACTTCAAACGTAGCGAGATGACGTAATGTTATGTCGCCTACTTGTATGTTGTGTATAATTGTTAGATGCTGTGCTTTGTAGGCTATTGTAAGACTGTTATGGCACTAAAATAGGCTGCACATAATATGTATATGATAATGTGTATTAGAAATTACGATTAGAGGCGGAAATATTGAAAGAATATGCTTGGGTTTATAATTATACGCTTGCTGCCCGTGTGTTATTTTTTTATGAGATTGGGCTGCAAAGATGTATCTATTGGCTGCTAATGCTAGTTTTATCACCTACTATATTGTATATAAATATTTGGAGGAGGGGAAGGTTATCTCGAGGTAATAGCGAGGTCGTACAGCAAGGTATGTAAGGCTACTCGATTTCGTATTACTTGGCATGAAATCTAGTTGCTTCCTTGGTACATAAAGGTACTTACCAACTCCGACACAACTATTAATTGTGTCTCCATTCTTTCAAATATTCATATGATCTCATACATAGTCACCTTCAAATCTGCATACATACATGAATACCAAGTTACATGGGTTCTTGTTGCTAAATAAAGTTCATGAGTTGTTTCATCTCATACACATTTCATTAATTGTGTAACGTACTCTTTTCATTGTCGTATTGTTTTGTATGATTATTTACATGTCACATGCTACACCTACAGTCCTAAAGCTCCAATATTATGACCACCAAAAGAATCATCTCAGAGGTAAATGAAAGATAAAGTAAAGTATATTGCTTATTGATAGGTGGTAACCCGAGGGGTGGAAGATTTACCTAGCTAGGGTCGATCCCATTACAGGGGGTATCCCTAGGGGTGAAAGGAAAAGCTTAGCAGGGGCCTATCCCGGTATAGATTTACCACTGATCAGCTGGTCATTTGTATTATATGTTGTGCACAGATTATAGAGTAAAAGTAAAGTAAAAAAAAACATAAAATGCATGATTCCCCAGTATAACTAAAGATGGTCTCTTATCCTTACACCAGTGCATAGTTTCATTTGAGTTTTTACTTCATATATAGTATTTCCTGCCTTACATATTTAGTACATTATCTCGTACTGACATTCCTTATAGGACCTGCATTTCATGTTGTAGGTACAGGTGCTGGTAGCTCTGGATGAGCGAGTTCGGCTCGAGTCTTGATTGATCGGGTAGATCTATATGCTTCGAAGGGTGAAACGAGATGTTCTTGTTCTTCCATTCCCCAAACCCACTTCAGCTTTGTTGATTTACCTCCTGGAAAGAAGACTGTGGGATCTAAATGTAAATGGGTATACACAGTGAAATTCCAGCCAAGTGGGGAGATTGAGAAATCGAATAAATGGACTGACTGAGAACAGGGAGAGAAGGAAGTTGATTGACAGACCGAAGACAAGCCGATTTGACCGTTCGACAGCTACCGTTGGAGAGCTTTCAACCGATTTTGTACCTATACGAGAACAGGATATCCAGCTGCTGTTGCCAAGCTCTAGGTTGCTTCGGAGCTTTGTGTGTCTAAAGCTTATATTCTTGTATTGTATAGTTAGTCGATGCGGGGCCTGTCCCGACCCTCATCAGATACTTTTCCTTATCTAGAGGCTTTGTAGACTATGTAAATTAAAGTGTGGTCATGTCTCGTACTTTAGATAACGTGGCCCCAACGGCCTAGTCATATGTATTTCCTTTTGGCTTATTATTACTGTTTACTTTCTTAAAAGCATGTTGAATGTAGAAACCCCTTATAATATGTATAGAAGCGCATGGATACAGGTTGGTTGTTCCGAGCCTTATCGGCAACAGGTGCCAGTCCGCCTTAATGGGACTTTGGGCGTGACATAAACCACTATGCTGGAAGAGGAAACCACTATGCAGGAAAGAGAATTGAAGGTATCATGAATTTTGGTAAAGGAAAGGGACTCTATGATCCTATGGGGAATAATTTGCATGATCAAGTAGGATTCTTGCTAGAAAGGGAAGTCACAACACAAGCAGTAACGACAATTATAAGCAGAAGAAGCACTGACATTTATTCTGTGATCATTGCAAAATACATGGACAGAGTAGAGACATATGTTATAGGCTTGTTGAATATCCACCAGAGTGGAATTTTAAGAAGAAAATTGGACCAGGTTCAGGACTAACGAATGCAGGAAGGGGAATGGCGAATCACACCTATACAGAAAGAGATATTAGAGATGAGCTTAGACCAGTAAATGTAGTATATGGAGGTTATGGAATGATATGCTCAGGGCAACCAGCTAGAAGTATGAGATCTTATGATGGTCAGTTGCAGATGAAATAGGAAGGACATGAATGTCAGAACTTAGTAACTCAACCTACATTCACCCCTAAGCAATACAATAAAATACTGCAGATAATTGACAATGAAGATAAAGCACATAACATAGCAAGCATAGCAGGTATAAAGCTTTCATCTACATATAGTGCATCATCAATGAATTGCATGCAGGATAAGAAGCATGTGCGTTTGATGACTAACTTTAACAAACAAGAAGAATGGATAGTTGATTCAGGTACAACAAGTCATATAACCTCTAAGTTTCGCAATTTAGATGAAGTATCTAGTTCAAATGGAACTGCAGACTAAAGAGTTTATCTTCCAGATGGAGAAACAACAACAGTCACTCATACTGGCAAGATGAGATTACCAACTGGTGATACTTTGAGCAGTGTGTTAGTTGTCGCTGATTTTAAGTTTAACTTATTATCATTGTCTCAACTAACTAGACAACTTAACTACCAGTAAACTTATTTCCTGAGTTCCTAATCTTTCAGGACCTCTTATATGGAAGAATAAAGGGGATTGGTAAGGAGAAGGAAAGACTTTACTACTTTCTAAACCACATCCCTGAGAAAGTTATGCATATAGAACAAAGTTCACTGGTACAAAAGTTGAAGACTGAAGGAGTAACATGGCATAATAGACTTGGACATCCATCAATAAAGGTGTTAAAACACTTGTCTCTACTGAAGAAAGGAGAAGATGAAGAAGCACGCAATAAGTGTACAATTTTCCTTCTAGCTAAACAAAGTAGACTCATTTTTCCATCAAGTACATCTAGAACACATAATATTTTTGATTTGATACACATTAATGTGTGGGGACCTTATAAAACTTTTACTCATGTTGGTTATAAATGTTTCCTGATAGTTGTTAATGATCATTCTAGAATGACTTGGTTATTTTTGATGAAATTCAAAAGTGATGTTTTCAGCATTTTAATATCTTTTTTTATTCTAGTTCAAAATCAGTTCAGCATATCAGTTAAAAGGGTGAGAATAGGCAATGGAACTGAGTTCTTCAACAAGGAGTGCAGATCACTATTTTAGAGTTGAGAGTCATTCATGAGAGTAGTTGCTCTTACACTCCTCAACAAAATAGAGTGGTTGAGAGAAAACACAGACACATCCTTGAAGTGGTAAGCGCATTGAGGTTTCAAGGGTCCATACCAGTCAAATTCTGGGGAGAGTGTGTTACAACAGCAGTTTATTTGACCAACAAAAGGCCTACACCAGTACTCCAAGGAAAATCACCTTATGAAATGTTTCGTGGGATTCAACCTGTCCTAGATCACTAAAGGACAATTGGATGCATATATTACATTACCAGATTTGACAAGACAAGTTTTCACCCAAGGCTGATGCATGTGTGTTACTTGGATACTTATCCACTCAGAAAGCTTATCTTGTGTACAACATGGGACAACAAAATATGTTGGTGCGCAGGGATGTCACATTTAAGGAAGAGGTGTATCGTTTTGCCACATAACAAGAGAAGGAATGTGTACCATTGTATCTCAAAAATTCTTTTCTAGAAATAAGTGATTATGAACTAATGACTATGAAGTGAATTTACGAGCAAATGTTCCAACACAGATTGAAGCTGATCCCTATCATGACCACACATGAAGAAGTTTTCATGGAAGAAAATTTGGAGGTGGGAAACATTGAGCATGCCACTAGTCAGTCTTATCAAAGCACAAGGCATTCAACTAGAGCATCTAATCCACCTATATGGCTAAAGGACTATGTAATCAGTGTCACTGATCAACCATACTCTATTGCCAAGTATGTGTCTTACAGGTATTTAGCCCCTGAATAACGAGTCTTTATAAGAAGTTTTTCTGCAGAAGTAGAACCAAATTGCTATGAAGAAGCTATCAAGG
Organism: Solanum medicagineum; assembly: GCA_026153255.1. Taxonomy (NCBI): domain Eukaryota; kingdom Viridiplantae; phylum Streptophyta; class Magnoliopsida; order Solanales; family Solanaceae; genus Solanum; species Solanum medicagineum. The sequence goes on along the minus strand of JAPFFP010027971.1, from coordinate 7,118 downwards.
ACCCAAGATGGATAACAACTCTACAATAAGAGATCACAACACTAGAGGAAAATGGAACCTGCCTGGGAATAGTTAAACTACCTGACAAGAAGTCCACAATAGGATGCAAGTGGGTGTTCAAAATTAGGTATAAAGAGAATGGTACAATTGACGGATTCAAAGCAAGACTTGTGGCGAAAGGTAGACTGAGGATATTGACTATTAAGAAATTTTTGCACCAATTGTTAAAATGGTTACTGTGAGATCAATCATTGCATTAGCAATAGTGGAGAATTGGACAATCTTACAAATCGATGTTTATAATGCTTTTTTTCAAGGTGACTTATTTGAAGAAGTATACATGGCGTTGCCTAAGGGTTTTGCAAGTTCCAAAGAAGGTCATGTGTGTAAGCTTGTCAAGTCCATGGACTCAAGCAAGCATTTAGGCAATGGAATGTCAAACTTATACAGACATTATGTAACTCAAGATATGCTCCGAGTCATTTGGATTATTCCTTGTTCACTAAAAGAAGTAATGTTGGGATGGTCATTGTATTGGTATATGTTGATGACCTGCTAATAACAAGTAGTGATTCTATGTTAATTCAGGAGACAAAGGAAGTACTTTAAAGACACTTTAAGATCAATGATTTGGGAGAGTTAAGGTACTTCTTGGGAATTGAATTCTGCAGGTCAAGTACTGGGATAGTGATGTACCAAAGATGCTTTAGAACTTGTATCTGAAGCTGGACTTGCAGGGGCTAGACCAACATCTACACCCTTTGAATGCAATGTAAAGCTCACTTCAGCTGAGCATGACAATGGTTGTGATGATAAACTGTCGAGTGATGTTGGAAAGTATCAGAGAATGATCGAAAAATTACTACATCTAACAAACACAAGGCATGATATTGCTTTTGTTGTTCAGACCTTAAGTCAATACATACAGAAACCTAAAGAATCATACTGGAATGCAGCCTTGAGGGTAATCAGACATCAAAGGAAATCCAGGGTTAGGATTACTTATGAGTTCACATAAGGATCTCACATTGCATGGGTATTGTGATGCAGACTGGGCCACTTGTCCTAGCACCAGGATGTGAGTTACTGGCTATATGTTGAAGTTTGGTAGATCTTTGATATCATGGAAGTCCAAGAAATAAAATACATTGTCAAAACGTTCTGCAAAAGTAGAATACAGAAGTCTAGCCACATTAATAGTAGAGATAGTTTTGGGTTATTGTTCAAGGAGTTAAAGCTTGCATTGCAGACACCATCAGTTGTGCACTGTGATAGTAAAGTAGCCATACAGATTGCAACTAATTCTGTGTTTCATGAGCCTACTAAGCATATTGAGATTGACTGCCACTTTATCAGGGAGAAAATTCAAAATGGCTTGATCAAGACAAGTTACATCAACACAAAGTATCAGCAAGTAGATTTACTCACTAAATCACTTGGTCGATCACAACATGATTTCCTCTTAGCCAAGCTTGGTGTCCTGAATATTTTCAGTACATCTATCTTGAGGGGGACTATTGAGAATAGTGGATAGTTGTTTGGTTATACTTGTAGATATGTAATTAGGAATGGTTAGTTATCACGATTAGTTGATTAACAAATTGGTTAGTTCGTTGTAAAGTTAGTTAGATGTGTTAGTGACAGCTGGATTAGTTAGTTAAAAGGGTCAGTTCATGTATATATATGAGGTGCTATCCTCATGTTCTCTTCTCTCCAAGTTAGTGAAGATTGAAATTTCCTAAATAGATTTCTTATACTAAATTTCAATAAATTAAAATTCTAAACTCATAAACTTCAAATCTTAACTTTGTCTAACATTACACTACAATTGGTATTTTGTCCTTTTGATCGATCAAAGAAGTAAAAATCAGGTGTTATTATAAAAATAGTTTATGTTATTATATAAAGATAAATATAATATAAAAAATAGTTCTGAGTAAAAATTGATTTCTATATTGAAGTACTATAAGGATATTACTTATATTAGAGAAGGCTTGTCAACATGTCTGCTTATCTGTCATTAAAATTGAAAAACAATGACATTTTAGTCACTTCACCAGCAACTTGACCTGCATTAAATCCATATACGTGTCTTATGTTTTGTTTTTGAGCAGACACGTAGTAACTCTTCTTTATTTATCTAAATAAAACTTTTGTGTTTTGGGTGATATCCTTTTGTTTTTAAGATTTCTCTTCTCAACCAGATTTTATGAGTTGCCGCCCCTTTACAGATTCCACCGCAATTATTGCCAAGCATTCTATTTCTCATTTCAGAATTTAGCTATCCAAGTATTCAACAGATCTGTAAGTTTAATCTCAGGTTTTATCCTCTAAATACAATTATACTTTGCTTTATACTATGTTATTATACAATATCTTGTTAAAGATTTACACTTTTATCATTTGAAGGTGATTAAATCAGCTATATTTGGGATGGATTTTTTCCTGAAAAGTTAATGAGTATAAAAGTTATCTATTGATTATGGGCCTATGTTGTAGATGTTAAGTGTGGATTTATTGTGTCGATCGAAAAAATTTGAAACTAGGCATTTTGAATTTTGCAAACACTGTTTTGATGTGTGGTTGATCCTTATATGGAAAGGAATCAACATGATTTAGAAAATATTTCTATTGAATTGGATGACTACAAGTTCTACATTTTTTTGGAATTTCAATAAAACTTATCTTACAAATCTGGTAATTCTAAATTTTTAGTTATTGCAGATGTACTGTAATTTGATTTGTTTTAAGAACTACATAATATTCTTGAGTAATATGGTGAAATTAGAACGTTGTAAAAGAAAATGTTGAATGACTATTGAGGTCTTCTTAATTATATATTCAGCTAAAACAGAAAACAACTTATCATACTTTTTTATCACTGTGTACAAATTTTATTGTGCTTATTTATTTGTAGAGGTTATTCGGCCCCTAAATATGCAATAAGATGACAGTTGACACGAAAAGTAGATGTACAGAGTTTTGGGATTCTCCTTTTTGAAATCGTTAGTGGAAGATGCAAGAAGCTGCAACCAAAGAAAAAGAATCGTAGAGTGTCAAAAGTTCGAAGGTGAAATGGAGAAGAAAAATCCTTGTGATACCATCCTAGAAGAAGGCGAGTTTGACAAACTTTACAAGGGTTGGCTTGATGACAAAGTTATTACTATCAAGAAATTGAATTTTGAAAACTTGCAAGGACTAAAAGGGTGGAAGGTAATTTCATTTATATCTATTGTTTTCTAAACCTCACACGACATCTCTTTAATTTGTCCATTTCATTTCTTTAGTGTGAGGTCAAGTTTCTCGGAACACTTTCACTTGCTATTGTACAACGAACTATCAACATTCTATTTATATGGTGATTAAAATTACATTCTTTTTCTATTTTGAGTTCTTATTCATATTGTGTTTCACTGTCGGAGCTTAAAATTGATTTCGATTAGTAGCTAGATTGAGAAATCTCAAGGTAATAGATGCCTCACCTTTTAACTTAATACATGTTTATTTTGTTCTATCAATATCTCCTCTCACATTTTGCATAAGGTCATTGTTGGTTAAAATAGGTGTCAATTTAGATGCAATTAGATGAGTGAATGAGTAGATTAGTGTTATATCTAAATTTGACCTTTTCTGCATCTGATAAATGCTTGCATCATCAGAGACTGACCCACATGTATAAGTGGGATGTATGTACATCTGGTATCTCAGAAAAATCATGTGTATTTTGTGATGTTGGACACATAAAGTTGAAATCTTAGCTCCTTTCTCTACTTAAGAACAAAAATTCCTTTATAGTCCATTATTAGTGTTTATACATTACGATCAATAGGGTGAGTGTGTTTTTCCTCTTGATTATTAGTTAGGCTATCTACTTTGCCCCTTCCATTGTTTTGCATTTGGACTAGCTTTGCTGCAGAATATTGGTTTTGCTGTAAGGTGAAAATCAAGTGATCTTACGTATTTGCTACTTGTTAAATTTCGCATCTGTAGATGGAGCTTCCTGAGTGGACTGACATTGTGAAGACTGGAAAATTGAAAGAGCTTTCCCCATACAACCCTGATTGGTACTACATCAAGGTTGGTATATTTTTCTTATCTCCTCTCACTGAAGAAGAGGTTTCTTTAATCAATACTGCAGCTTATCGACTTTCCTTACGTTCTTTTTTAATTTTATCAACAGCTTATATGGTAAGAAAGATTTATTTGAGAGGAGGTATTGGTGTTGGTGGATTCAGAAGAATCTATAGTGGTAACCAGAGGAATGACAGTCATCCAAGTTATTTCTGTAAGAGAAATGGTTCAGTTGCATGTCACATTCTTAAGCAATTGCAGACCATGAACATCATCGACTTTGACCCCAAGGGGTACATAGTCTTTTCACAGTTAAATTGCATTTTCCCTAATTTTTTGGTTGATGCTATAGACATGGAATTCTTCTGAATAGTAAGAAGTCGAATTGGTGTCTAACTATTGATGTCTTTTGTTTGGGTCACATTATGTAGTTATTTAATGATTGCTTTATATATTGCAACATGTTGTGTTTCTTCTTCTATATATCTATCCTAACAAAGAAATAAAAATTGAAAAGGGTCTTAAAGGACTGCCTTCAAAACAAATATCAAGTGTCATCTTTGCGATACACCCACCCATGCAACCAGGGTTCGATCACAGATAAAAGTAATGATCATCCAGTAAAACAAACCCACCTTGACCATTGAAGTATTATATTTAGAGCTCATATTTTATCCATATATTTGTATTTAATATTTTTAGTATTGTTCAAGCCATTAATAACCAATTCGAATATGATAAATTAAGTTAAATATTGGTGATGGGCCTCCAGTTTTCAAATCCTGAGTTTACCTCTATCCGTCACTATTATATCTGTAATAGAAGTATATTTAAGTACATTTTCACAAGCAGGGCATGGATGTTGTTTCGTAAGATGTACCGCAAGAGAAAAACAGAAGTTAATTCCAATTTGATTTTTTGTGCTTGTGTTTGGTGATTTTCTTTTCTTTTATATGATGCAATTATACCAAATATGAGAAATTGGAGGGATTTAATTTTTCTACTTCTCCTTATTTTTTAGTTTGTGTGTATGGGATGAGCACTTTCTGATTTTATATGAACATGAGACTATATGCACTTCATTAGCCTTTTCAACTTCCTGTCAAGCTCAACTTTTATTAAGATACATATATAACTAAATATTCTACTTTGAACCTAAATTCATTTTTCCTCTTCTTTCATAGGTACTTTCTGTCCGACGCTAACTAACACGGTAATTGGTAAACAATCAAAATGCAACACTACGTAAATGATATATAATGTAAATAACGTAGCCACAAATGATTGCCAACCATATATTGAACATCTATATGTGTGTAGACTGCAAACACAGCCACAAACAATTGCCTATATATGTGTGTGTGTGAATGTATCATTTAACTTTCACAAATTTTTCAATGTTGAGCACGTGCCATCCGCGCCTAGTTGTTATAAAAAGGTAAAGAAAATGGACATAATCTAATTATTTTTGTATTTTAATGTTACGGACATAGAAGCTTTAATTAGAAGCATGTAATCTAATTTATTTGATTATGACAGACAAAGAAGATGCATGCAATCTTTCTTCTTCCTCTTCTTCTTCTTTTTTTAATGTTTTGATGTTATGGACATCAAAACTTTAATGCTAAATTCTGACCTTGATGAAAAGTATAAAAAATAAAAATCTTTTGATGATGGAATATATATTCATATATTCTTTGTTATTATATAATCAATGTATCAAAATATTTGGTCAAAATCTTTAGACCTATTATTGGTAATCTCAGAAATTCTTTTTTCTATAAAAATGGTTGATTACTATTTTACAAAAAAATAAAAATAGTTGTTATAAAGGAGAATTTTTCAAAGACCATACTATTATAAAGATGATTAATGCTATTATAGGTAAAAAAAAAAATTGTTATAAAGAAATCAAATATAATATAAAAGAACGAAGTACAATTTTTTTGAACTATTATAATGTAATATGTTACTATATAAAAATATTATTATATTGAAGTACATAAAAAACCTTTTGCATTAGCATGGTATATACATAACCCCTTTCAAAAAGAAAAAAGAAAGTGTATTATAAAGCCCCTAATAATAAAAACAGCAACTAAAAGGTGTACTTTTCTGTTTACCAATTAATCAAGTAATATAGTTGAATATAGCTAGTCGTTGAAAATTGGACTGAGAGTGACATGGTGATAAATAAAAAGGATAAGTAAGGTTTAAATCACAATAAAGATTAGAGGTGTATTGTGTATGGATATTTAGTCGATCAAAATATATTGAAAAATAGTTTTTAATAAAAATATTTTTTTAAAAATAAATGATATAACTTCCCTAATGAAAATAGAAGGGAGAAGTTTTATAATTGACATTCCAAGTTCATTATCTCTTTTTCTACGCACCTAATATCCCTAGAATCTCACTCTCCATCCATTTCATCTCATGTATTTTGCTAGATTATATATAAAGATGTCATGACCCAAGCTAAGTCCTAGCTAGACGTGATACGACGGTTGGAACTCCAAAGGACCCCAATCAAACCTCTTAGCATGTATAGCATACGTAACGTAAGTAAAGACATTAAAAGAATCACAAAGAGGAAGGTTTGTCTTAAGGTGGAATCTCAAAAAGAGAAAAGTAACTCAAAGTAATCATGTCCGAATAAACGAACTACACCATTATAGTCTAACATGCCTCTATTACTAATCTAGATAGGATAAGCCCTAACTCACCTTAAGCATAGAAAAAGCATCGTCAAGAATCATAAAGAAAAGCTAAGTAACGAAGTTGTTTTACCCTCGAATTATGGGAATTCACTAATCTCAACTTCAATGAGAATCATAACTAGCCACGTGGATGAAATGAAGCGTTTAACTCTATATTATAACATAATATAAGCCCAAAAAAAATTGTGTTCGTAAATGAAAGATGCTAAGTATATCAGCAGTGCATTGAATGACATAAAATGTGGTGATGATGTGTGAGAAATATGAGAGGAAAAATATTATTGAATTGTTGTCTACATTATTACATTGAGACCCTATTTATAGATA
>JAPFFP010027940.1:0-15908 GCA_026153255.1 Solanum medicagineum | reverse complement strand
CTAAAACCTATTTCATTTCTCAATTATTAAAATGATCTTTATATTGTATTTTCTATTCATTTTTTCAATTATCAATATATGAATTTTTTTTGACAATATCACATATATATACATCTTTGAAACAAAGTAGGGGCTCTAAAAAAATTGGGCCCCAAGCGATTGCTTTAGTGGCTTTATGGTTGAGACGGCCCGACTACATTTGGAAATACATGAGCTGAAAGTTTATTATCACATAAAGATACCAATGAAAACTAAACTTGTAAACAAAAGCAGATTTCATATACCTACCTAATTCCAAAATGAAATAATTCTCTTAGATCCGAAGTATCTAAAGAGTTATGGAAAAATGACTTTAAATCTCAAATAAAATACAAATACATTTCTTTAACACTATATTTCATTACAAGTTACAACTAACCTAAACAAAAATGACTCTCACATATAAATCTCTATTTCTTAGAGCTCATAGAGCACTTTGTCACAGAGACAAAACATAGGGAAAAGAATGATTAAAATCACCTGTTGCAGAGCAGTGAATGGGTGCTTTGGTTGATGGTCTATGTTTAAACGACCACGAACTCGAGCAACCTTGAAATCAGAGTTTCGGAAGAAATTAAAAAAGAATGCAAAGAAAATATTTAGAGAAAAAAAAAAGTAGTTAATGGAGTACTACGGGGGCGGGAAAAGCTTGTCATTGTTGGGCGGCAAGAAAATCCTCCCCAAAGTGAATGCAAAAACTGATATTTATAGATATGAACTCGGATTTCTGAGTTAAATTTGGCTGGGATTATATTGAAAAATGATTGCTTGAATATAGGAGTAATTATGCAAAAACCCATTCATAAATCATAAAAATCAAAGTCTAGAGCATAGTCTATGGTTACAATCCTAGAATATGGGAAATTAGCCACTCATTGTTTGTCTCAAACACTTAAAAACTTCTAAGAAACATTAAAGAATGAATTTAAAAGAGGAAAAGATAAAAGAATTAACCCTAGACAGAAGTTCTTCGTCTCTTCTCCAGTTCCGAGTAATATCAAATAATGAAAATGATGTCCAAAAATTGTATTTAAGCCTAAAAATCCCATTTTCCAATTTCGCCTACGCGATTCAAAGTCTGCGATGCTGACTTGTCTTCTCGACGTGTATATTGTAAATCTGGCTCATTTGGCCAATTTTTACTCTTCTGCTCCAAGGTTCGTGACGTGGACTTGTGTCTTCATATATGTTTAACGTCTTTTGTATTCCTTTTCAAAACCATCAACCTTTGTATGCTAATCACACTGGTCCACGATGCAAACTTCCTCACTTTTTCGGACTGGTTGACTTTTTATGCTCCTTTGTGTGGTTGCATCTTTCCTTATTCTCCGACTACGAAGCCGAGCATACATATCTACTTGAAAACCTAAAAAGTAAAACCAAAAAGCATTCTTGGACAAGAATTAGCAAGAAAGGTCAAAATTACACTAAAACACCTAAACTCTATCAATTTATCCTCTAACTAGGCTCTGGACATGGGTAAATTTGGCTAATTAGGCGTATAAATATGCCTAAGATCACCACCCTACACTTAGAGCTTTGTTTGTCCTCAGAAAAATTAAGAAACATGCATGCAACCACTAGGTAATAATTAAAGGACAAATGTTACACATAAGGTTGTCTAAACATTTCACGATCCAACTGACACGCTCAAATAGCAGCACACCTCAAAATTGTAATCTATGATGCACACGAACTCCGGTAGATGTCATGCTCCCAAATATACAAAGACGAACAGGCACTCGATGCCCCTAAAGGCCCGAAAGAACCAACATATAACCTATACTTAATATGCATATGACTTTGACAACTACAAGCAGTGACAAGTTCCTTCTAACAATTGAGATAAAAGATCAAAATAAGTAGTACCAAAGCTTACATACCAGACTTAGACATTGAGGCCATAACTATATAGAGACAAGATACAACTGAACTTATATACCATAAGTCTACAAAGCCTCTATAAGAAAACATAGGTCGAGACAGGCCCCAATTCACTTTGAACTATAATACAATACCCAGAATGCATATACTACAGACTCAATAAAGCCGGGGATTAACTTGGAGCTCACCAAAAGCAACTGAGTGTCGAGTGTACCTACACTGAAGGTCTACTAATTGGAGCACTTGTACCTGCAATATGAATTATTGCATCCCCCCAAAGGGACGTCAGTACGACATAATGTACTGAATATGTAAAGCGATAGCATATGTAAGATGAGAAATCAAGTAGCAATATATAAATGCAGATATCATAATAAAAGACCACTTTCCTTATACTTATGGAACTATGTACATTACATTCTTTTCTTTACTCTGTGGTGTTTTATAGGCTTCTTTAGGCATGTATTACATGTGACCAACTGATCAATGGTAAAGAGGATGAATCATGCTAGGCACTTTAACCCCTGGGATGCTGTCCTCATAACTGTACAAATTGGGATCGATCCATGCTAGGCTCTCGCCCTTGGGCTACCACCCACGCTGTTAACACAGTTCAAGTTACTCTTTATTACTTTGAGATTGTTACTTTGGTGGTCATAATAATTTTTGGAGCTTTGGAACTATGTACTAGTAGTATAAGATAGGACAATGGTCTCTTAAGGTAGTACTATGATATAAGAGTCAAATGTAACATTGATGTGCTACTTAGGAGTATAAATGACAGATTAGCTCTGCGACTGAATGTGGACTCCTCATACTAGTGCTTGGAAGATTTTACTACAACTTTACTAATAAGCAACACCTCTACTATTGGAACAACACTTGGAAAACTTACTGGTTGACGGTGACACAAGTGTTTGATTTCATGCCAAAGAATATGGAATTGAATAGCCTTACATACCTTGTCATGCCACCTCGTTATCACTGCAAGGTAACCTCCCCTTTCTCAAAATATTTATCCAAAATTGAGTAGATGATGAAACTAATATTAGTAGGGAACAAACACATAAGGAAATTCACTCACACCTACAAGTTGTACGCAAGCAGCAAGCCAGTAATTACCAAACTAAGGGTGTTTCTTTAACTTCTTCTCTATAATTGCATTTGTGGTCACACCTCTTAACAACACATACATAAACCAGCCCCTAATATCATAATGTATCAAGAGCAATGTGAACATATGGTATCCAATCATTGTTCTAATTAGTTTCTACTAACATTACACTTCAAATTATAGCATGAGCTCATAATTAAATTTAAAGAAGACTCCCCTACATAGCTGTCCCAACATGCAAAAACAACTAGCAACTCTCCTACAAGAGTACATCATGTAAAAGGGACCTCTCTGACCTCATTGACAAACACACAATCCCCTTATTAACTTAAGCAAAAAAGAGGGAAAAAAGTGCAGTAACTTATCTTACTTGTGAGGGATTCTTGGTCTCTTAATTAATATTTTCCAAGGGCTGAACTCTCCTTCAATCCTAGATTGAGATGAGGGCTAACATTCAAGAACCCTAAGGATTTTTATGGATTCTATGTGAAGATAGAAGGGAAGAACGATAACCTTAGAAATCTGTTTTTTTTTTTCAAGTGTAAAATGGTTAAAAAGAGCTGGTTACATTCCCCTTTGAAGGGACCAACTTAGGCCGACTTTCTCCTTCATTTTTGGCCATATTTTACCAAGTAGGTGATGCACCTAGTTGGCCTTTCAACTTGGGCCTTTTTAGACCTCTTCTTGTTGGGCCTTGGTTGCCCATTATTCTCCTTTTTCCTTCACTTGGGTTGGGCCAGAACTTTCAAGTAAATGGTTGGTCATCTTGGGCCCTATAAGATGGCCATACAAGTCCTAGTAGGTGGTACACCTACTTTCCCCTTTAGACTGGTCAAAAAGTTTAAGTAAGTGATGCACCTACTGGCTTCGTTAAGTCAAGCAAGAAGCTCGTATCTTACCCCATTTTTCAAATCATAATCCCATATATTGTATCCTAATATTCCACTTTAGACTTTTAACTCAAATAGCACCTTACTGTCTCAGATTTAAATGCTGTTGTCGAGTTTATCTTGGAGTAACACTTGTTGAAACATGTGGCATATCACAACAACTCTCGATCCAATTCAAATTATTACCACTTTTATAAAAACACTTAGTCCCTCACACGTACCATAAGCCTATGTCAAGTGTCATATAGATGGGACTAACACATAGAAAATACGGAGTGTTACAACAGAATTATGCTTTGAGTCATTATAGTCATCAACACTTCAACAATCATGTGCCCTTACACGAAGAATTACCCATGTATGCACACACTATAACAAAACTTGATGAAAAAGTTCAATTGTTACAATAACAACTCTCAGTCTCCTAAAAGATATCTCATGTTGCTTTTAATTCTCATAGGCTTGCCCCATAATGTAGGTAGTTACTAGAATAGCAACCTAACTTAGAGGATCAAGTAGGACTTTTTATTTGGTTGTTACGTAGAAGGTGGGTATGTAGTGATTCTAAGGATATGATTTAGTGGCTCGATGCCCAAGGGCTTAAGACTAAACTACTTTCACTTTTAAGCATTCTTTACTTTGGCTTTTACACCACCTCTCCCTTTCAACTTCCTACCGAGATTTAATATCAACACCCATGCCCTGGTATATCTTAACACGACATCAAAATTCATTTAAGTAATAATAAAATTATAATTAATTTTTTTATGAGGGACAAACCCAAACCCCGATAGGTCCACGACACAGACTTGTCACAGACCCTTATTGTCTTGGGTCCCTCTATTTTTTTTTCAAAAATATATTTTTCTTCTCTACCAAGGCCTGCCCTAGGGGTACCTTTTCAAGGTTAATTACCTTCTTCTTTTTCATGCTAAAAAATCTTAGAATATTGGAATAAAAAACACGATTTAAGAACAAAAGGGATTTGACTTAAAAATGTGGCTATCAAAAGAATAAGGCTATGGCTCAACAGGGCTAACTAGGGAAGACTATATCATGGTAGGTCAAAAAGAAGATATAAAATTGGAATACCAAAGAAATGCCTAGATCCTATCCTTTACCTCCTACTCCTATCTAGTTTAGTTCACATACCGAGCAAGTTCTAGCAATTATCGCAACATGGACACACAATCAAACTCACACTCTTGTGGCACACTTTCATCAAAGGATTAACAACAAAATGAGCATTACATCCATTCACAAGAATTAAATATTAAGCATGCATTTATAAGATCCAAAATTAAGAATGTGGGCCATTCAAATTATTCAATTTTCTTTAAATCAAGCCTACTAGTAAATCTTGCACTTTTACTATCGTGGACACTGTACATGAGACTCACCTTTGACGAATACTCTTAGGACAATCATCATCTATCCATCATAGGGCACCGTCACTTAACTATGACTAATAAAATAAGACACATACAATTCCAAACATTCATCACACTTGCTATACATTTAACCATGAAAGACTTTCACATTTACTACTAATATTCACAAAACGTGATACCATGCAGTTACTTAAAACCCAATAAAAATAAAAGCATTGTCTAAACTAAACATCAGAAAAAATAGAAAATAAAAACATAGTTTGAACTTTACATGGACAGAATGAAAATAAAAGAAAGAATAAAAGTAGCAATGACTCCGACCCCACACTTAAACAAAGCACTGCCCTCAGTGCCTAGCCATATGAAACCTGTGGAGGTGGAAGTCGGGTGCTTAGTCCTCTATATCAACTAAGGGAAGTGTCGAAGCTCCATGTACATTTAGGGGAGGCTCATTAAGCTCCTCATCCTCATCTACATCGGAGGTTTCCCTAGCATACTCAAGATCAGTAAGAACATCATCCTCTACTGGCTCAAAGAATTGAAGCCCAATACCCAATACAGCATTAGCATGATCATTTAATGGGTATTGGACCTCAACGTGATGGAGCTCAGCATCTATGGAAGAACTTCCATCAGTCCTGTGGTGCAATATCTCAAGCCCATACATATGGGCCATGATTAACTCATCCTAGTGTGCCCTCTCTTGGGTGGTCAACATAGGTCCCAAGGAGACATTCGACCCCTTTATGTTGGTGACACAATAGGTGGTGCCTTGATATGAGGATAGTAATCCATAAGCTCCTCTGGTACACCTGCACTCTTTCAAATCTCAGTGATTAGGCCTCCAAAAGCATACCTGCGACCTCTATGAACATGGGCCTTTTTAATAGATGATTTGGACACGGCCCCAACATTGACGTCAGCACTAGTCATGAAAGCATAAGCTAAACATATCCTATCCTAAGTAATTCCTATGAAGTGTAAACCTGAAAGGCTGGAGTGCATGATGATCTTAATCCATACCCTAGCCTCTCAGTTCATCTTGGTAAAAGGGAGGGCATGGTGATAGCCTCTGTAGCTATGTCTGATCCACTTGGCTATGGAGGTGGAGCCTGTCAAGGTGTGTTGGATGGCTTGATATAGAGGCTAGATCTATAAATCAGTAAATAGGCCAGAGGAGACATTAATGGTCCAGAGAATACCATTGATGGCCATGGGGGTTATGTTCACCTCTAGCCCCCTCACAAGTATAATCTGAGTCCTTCCCTCAGGCTAAAGGTCAGTGTAAAACTCTTGGACTAGAATCAGGTTACATGGGTGGGTTTACTTAAAAATGAAACCCAAGTGGTACTCCATAAAGCGCTGGTAAATGTCCAAGAAGTCTCAAGACAGGCTATCAGCATCAATGGGGACATCTGCGAAGTATTTTGTTTCATTTTGGGTCTTATACCACTTTTTCCCATGCTAGAGTACCGGTCTAAGCCCGTATCAAGGAGTTTGGCCCCTTGGAGGTGAGGAGGCTGGAGGCACGTTGGGGACACCTCTAGTCCTCTTTCAGCTACTGGAAGCCCCATTATCATATGCTTTGCTTGCTTTAGTTGCCATTGAGTACTTGCAAAGACCCATATTAACATGTTAGTCTCAAACCACGCAAGGCACTTGTATGAAATATCAACCCAGTTAAGTAACCCCATACTTGGGTCAAACTATGAGGAAAAAGGGTACTCAGACTTCCCCATTCTTGACCCATGAGTTTCACTACAAAGTTATGTCGAGAATGATTCATAACCAACACTGAGGGTTCTTGGAACACCAACCCCACGCTTAGTTTCAACCCAGCATCATTTCTAACCTCAACTACATATTGAATCCATCTATTAAGAACAATTTGACAGTATAACACCCCCCAAATTCACACACAACAACCTCAAGGGTCACAACTATTAAGGTTCTAAGACTTTAGCATGTAATAACAGAGATAGAGCAATTCAATTGGTCACAAAGTTAAACCCTCACAGAAAACATGAATTACACAAAATAATTTGGCATATTCACTCCTATGAACTACTATTCCACCAACAATTGCCCAAAACTTGACCTAGGGTTTCACCCATGAGGTTCCTTACATAAATTTACCCCACATTGCGTGATTTAGACACAAGAATCCTCCACATATGCCAACAATTATAGGAATTTCGAGTGAAACATCAAGAATCATTTCCAAAACAAGATACCCATGCCCGTCATTCACACCCCACAAAATGTGCAAGTCAATTAGAAGAGAAAACATACTCGGGATGCTTAAAGAAGGGAGAAACTTGTGTTTACTCTTGAGAATCACAAAGTACGGTGTAAATTTATTTGAATTGTGGAAATTTTGGGTGAAGAAGAGGAAATATTGAGAGAGAATGGGGAAAAATGGGGTTTGGTCACATAAAAAAGAGAGAAATTGACAGAGTTGAGGTTAGATTTCAACCAGGTGGGTAAAATCATTGATTTTAACACTCATCCGTGACAGGTCTGCGGCGCAGACTTATCACGCACTCATACTTAACTTTTAAACATTTTTGGAGAAATCAAGAAAACCTAGAAATGTATAGGTCCACGACGCATACCTATAGCATACCCTACTAGATAAACAACTCAATCAAGGCTCAAGAAATTTCTATACACCTGAATATGCTCTAAAACATGAAAATAAGTCAACCTGGCCAAGAAAAATCTAAATGTACCTAACAGGTCAAAAGGAAATGAAAAAGACCAAAATCTGCACGACGTGAACTAGTCGCGGACCGGTACTTTGTGCCAGTTAATGATTTTTCAATGCGATCTCTTTTTGTTTTTTTAATTCCTATGCTAAGAATTAAAATGCGATAATTTAAAATGCCTCACCATGTGTTGTCTCCCATTCGATGCCTGATTTACTGTCGTAGTATGACTCAACATCACATTTACTCATAATTGACCGAGCCAATGGCCTCTTCTTCACAGTCCATGTTAACACCATGATAATGTTTGACTCTTTGTCCATTCACCAAGAATGTGTGCTTCTTAGCATCATCGCGGAGTTTAACTACACCATGTGGCATTATGCACACAATTGTATATGCTCCATTCCTCTTGTACCTCAATTTACCTAGGAAAAGTTTCAAATAAGAGTTGAAAAGAAGTACCTTTTCACCATGTCCAAAAGTATGCTTGATGATGTGACCATCATGCCATTTCTTTGTATTCTCTTTGTAGAGCTTGGCATTATCGTATGCTTGGAGTCAAAACTCATCTAGATCCTCTAGTTGTTCTACACACTTATGCCCTATGAGCTCTGGATCAAGAATGAGCTTTTTGATAGCCCAATACACTTGGTGTTCTCTAGCTTGACAGGGAGGTTATAAGCTTTCCAGTAGACTATCATGTAAGGTGAAGTGCCAATTGGAGTCTTGTATACTGTCCTGTATGCCCACAAAGCTTCATCTAGCTTCAGTGCCTAATCTATCCTTGTAGCATTGACAGTCTTTTGCAAGATTTGCTTAACCTCACAATTAGATACTTCTACTTGTCCACTTGTCTGAAGGTGATATGTTGTGGCTACCTTGTGTCTGACTCCATACTTTGCGAGCAATTTCTTTATAGTCTAGTTGATGAAGTGCGCCCCTCCATCACTTATAATAGCTCATGGAGTTCCAAACCTTTTGAAGATTTGTTTCTTCAAATTACCACCTTGGAGTTATTGGTGGGTAAATCTATAGCTTCAACCTTTTTGGACACATAGTCTGTTGCCACAAGTATGTACTAGTTGCCAAAACATAGTGCCAATGGCCCCATGAAGTCCATCTCCCAGACATTGAAGATCTCAACCTCCAGTATGTTATTGAGATGCAACTCATTCCTCTTGGATATCGCTTTGTTAGTATAGTTTTAGTTTCTTATAAATCATTTCAAATCCCCCTGCCCCTTTAATTGAAAATAGAGTTAATTGATGTTTGAAATGATTGGTGGTGAATCAATGTAGTGAAACCCCGTATTCCCCTAGGATTCGACCCTAACCTATGATTAGGTTTTATATTTGACAATGATCCCTTTATCCACAAACAGAGGTACTATTTCAGCATGATCAAAATTAATGGCACCGTTGCCGGGGTATACGATGAGGTTTTGACTTGATTTCACTAGTAGTTATTTCAAGTGTTGATTGCTTAATTCTCTTCTATTTTGCTATTGTTTTTATTTTTGTTGTTTAGTTTCTTTTGCTGGGTATACTAGGTGTATGCCCAACACAACGAGCCAAGGTGGACCCTTAGCTCCAATTAATCTTGAGATCCATCATGTTGCAAGGAAACTGTCCCAAGCAAACGTGGATGTTGCGGTTGATAAAGCCATGGAACGACATGATAATGATGTGGGTAGAGAGGAGAATCCACCACCAAGGGAAAATAGGCCATACCATAGGGATTTCAATGAGAATGCATATGGTTGGAATCAATATCAGTTGAACCCTATGGCCATGGATGCTACATGAGCTATAGTGTTGCTACCACTGCTGATAGACACTAAGTTCACAATGTCTAGTGGATTACTCCAAATGCTTCAGAACCGTGGTGTGTTTGCATAGTTACCTACTGAGGATCCTCACAGTTATCTTCATAATGTTGCATTCGTGTGTAAAAGTGTGATGGGTACACAGAATCTCTCTATGGATATTGTTGGGTTATGAGTGTTCCCTTTATCTTTCACAGGAAATGCAACAATATGATTGTCAAAACTCCCACAGAGTTCAATCACCAGTTGGGAGAATTACAAAGAGCCTTAAAGTGATATTTTCCAAGGTCCAAAAAGCTCAAACTAAAGGACCAAATCAATAACTTTGAGCAATTGCCTGGTTATTACATTAGTACAACATTGAAGAGGTTCACAAGTGTTTGATAATGGTTTTGGACCACAAGATTATGAATGACACCTTAGTGGAAATTTTTTATCTGGCTCTTGATGAGAATAGTCAAGCATGTGCCGATACAATCATGGGAGGCATGTTCTTAGACCAACTATTCACAAGGATAGCGGAAAGGATGGAGCAAGTAGTGAAGACCAATAGAGCATAGGGCCAAAGGGAGAGAGCTACTATAAGAAGCTCTTGTGCGGTGAGCATTAGTTCGGATCAAACAAAAATCAATGATGAGATCATACAACAACTTGCTCAACTCCGGACTAGCATGGACTTGGTGGTGAAACAAACTCAAGAATGTGTCCATGCGGTATTTCACCAACCCCCAAGAGCTCCCATGTATGGTGAGTCATATTATGATGAAGATGCTTACTATTTTAGAGATCAAGCGATGGGTTTTCAGAACAATGCCCAAGGGTCCAATCCGGACTATTGGCATCAAGGTTCCAAAAATTAAGGTTGGAACTACAACCGAGAGGGTGCATATAGAGATAACTGTGGTGGTTATTTTGAGAGAGATAGAGTGCCAGAAGCCAAATGGGGTCGAAGAGATGGGTATAGAAATGGTCCTTATGTGCCTCCTGATAATCGCAAAGCCGGTTCTGGTAATTCAAGGATCGAGGAAATGTTTGACAAGTTATTGAAGAGGGCCAATCACCAATATGATACTTTAAAGGGAATGAAATCGGTATCTCAAGTATCAACCAAAAGATAGAGTCTCATTCGGTAGCCATCAAGCAATTAAAAATCGGATATATCAAGTTTTAACCAAAAGATAGAGTCTCATTCGGCAGCCATCAAGCAACTGGAACAACAATTTGGTCAAGTATCCCTCCAATTGAATCAACACCAAAAGGGTACTTTACCAAGAAATATGGTTCAAAACCCAAAGAACGAGGGATATTGTATGGAGATTATGATGAGAAGTGGGAGGAGTACCATTGACCCCCCAATGCCGATGGTTGTGAATGGGGATTGTGAAAAGGGTGTTGATGATAAGGTTGAAGTTGAGGAAAAAGGCTTGGCGAATAATGGAATGAGAAGCGAAGAGGTGAAGGAGCAAGAAAAGAACAAGAATATCCCAAGACCTCCCCCTCCCTTTCCCCAAAGGCTCAAGCAAAAGGATGAGGATGGTAAGATTTGGTGAACAAAAAGCACATGGTGAGCCAATAGCTTTCACAAGAGCTTCAACATTGTAGTGCCATTACGACCAAATGCTTAGTCTAAAAAAGGGAGAATCCCGGTGCATTTACCATTCCTTGTACCATCGGCGATGTTGAGTTTGCAAGAGTATTGTATGACTTGGGAGCGAGTATAAATTTGATGCCTCTCGCCGTGTTTAAAAAGCTTGGTTTGGGTTCACCTACTCCGACATGAATGAGGTTATTGATGGTAGATAGGACAATCAAGAAGCCAAAGGGAATACTCTATGATGTGTTAGAAAAAGTGGATAAATTCATTTTCCCGGCGGGTTTTGTGATTCTTGATTGTGAAGTTGATTTTGAGGTCCTATCATTTTGGAAAGGCCATTCTTGGCCACCGGGAGAGCCTTGGTGGACATGGACTCCGGTCAACTCAAGTTTAGGGTTAACGATGCAGAGGTGATTTTTGATATTCGTCAGTCTATGAAGCACCCCGATAAACTTATAAGTGAAGTGTGGGATAGTGAGGAATTTTGATGACTCAAGATGACTAAGTCGTGCCATGACGTTAAACAAGACATTTCTTGGGAGGCAAACCAAATACTTTCCATATTTTTGCTTATTTTGAATTTATTTTCATTGTGTGAATGTTTAATTAGTGGTGTGACTGTGGTTTGATTTTTTATAAGACTTTGAATCAGTTGTATGTTTGCATAATGGTGTATTTTGAGATGAAGGTTTGCAGAAAATAGCATTGGAAGCAGCCTTTACGACCAGACCTATGAGCCGTAGTATGCACTATGACTCGTAGTCATGCCTCGTAGAGGATAATAGTGATGATTAAAGTTGGCATTCCCACTACAAGCCAACTTTACGACTCGCAGCCCAAGCTGTGAGTCATTAATAGTATTTGTAGTACCCAGATATGATTTCAAAATTTTTCTAAGTATTGGGCCTCGTATGAAACCATGACCTACGAGTCGTAGTTAGAGCTATGGCTTGTAGTCAGGGTTTCATAGACCCGACTCTCAGAATTTTTAAAGTCTGCCCAGTGAGAATATAAAGGGTTAAAATTCATTTTTACTCCAAATTAAAAACCTTAAACTTCCATAAACCTTTCCCAAATCCTTTTCCCCCACTCTTTCTAGTGATTTTCTAACGTGCCCATGGCATTTTCCGGCAACCTTCTACGGTGACCTAGGGTTTTTGCAGTCTTTCATTCTCATCTCTCTCAATTTACTCACTCATTCTACAGTATGTTTCCTTGGTTTAATTTTGATCTCATAATGATCTTTAATTGGAATAATTAAATGTATGATGCTATTGTTAGAACATGCTATTTGTGGGTGTGGTATTTGAATAGAACTAGGGTTGTATCGATTGAAAGTGAATGCATTGACCCTATGTTGATCATTTTGATTGTGTTGGTTTATGTGATGATCATATTGTCTTGTGATGTATTTAATCAAGGAAATTATGCATAGATTTAGTCAATTATAATGTGATCATGTCATGACCATGAGAAGGGTTGTGTGAATCCCTAAATGCTTAAAGTGTTGGCAAACTTGTTCCTTGAGTATTGTTTCAAATGTGAATGCTCGATCTTGTTGGTATGCTTCGGGAATTGTTTCACTAATGCATTTTAGATGAAGTGGGGGAAATGAGATTTGCTTGTGTATTGTTGGGTGTGATTTTGGTTAGGTTTTTAATTTGAATGTCATGTTTGGGCCTCATATTGTTTCATGCTTGATGTATTGAATGAATGATTTCTTAGATCCTGTTTAAATTATTGCTTAGATGAGTTATTGTGGTTTGTGTGGTGATGTAGTAGGCTCTTTAGAAACCTGTTGTTCCTTGTTAGGAGGGCCTCCTACGACTCGAAGAAGGACCTAAGAGATGTAGTTGCCCCTTGTAGGGAATAATAGTGACCCAAGGTTCCATAACATTTACCATACAAGACCCACCTACGGTTGTAGTGTCCATTACGAACCGTAGTGGGGTCTTGGGAACTTTCCTTGTGATTAAATTTGGTCACTGAAATTTGGTAAGAGCCTAGTCTACGACCCGTATCCACGGCTATGAGTCGTAACTAAGTCTCGTATCTAATTTTAGTATAAACTTTTGCAAAGTACCTGTGGACTACGAGACCACAGTATAACTCGTAGTCTCCACTACGAGTTGTACCAAGGCCTCGTACCTGTAACCTACAACCTGCAACTGATGTAGTGTTGATTTTGATGTGTGTTTTCCTTTTTCTTTTATATCTTTTTGTTTTTTTTATCTGTTTTGTGGTTTGTCCATAAAATTTGGTGCTAATTGTAGGTTTATGATGCTAATTAAGGTACAATGGCTCCCAAGAACAGAAACGCTGCTATACGGGCCTTCAACATGAGGCTCAGAGATGAAGATTCGGACGCAGAGCAGTCAGATGGGTCTAAGGACGTCTATCAGGTTTAGACAGACCCTGAGGCATGATGCCTCAAACTAGAGCTTGTGTTTCTCAAACAGTGATTCAGGTTGATAGTACCTCCTAGTCTGACGAAGAGGGAAGCGAAGATTGGTCTGAGTCAGATGATGTGCCCAATGATAGAGGAGAAGCCCAGTCCTTGATTTCCCCATCTATTTCTGATATAGATCCTCAGCATCATCTATGGGGATCATAGGCGTGGAGGCCATCTACAGATAGGGGCTAGAGCCTATGGGGCAAGGAAAGCCCGTGCGACGATTCTACAGAAGCCCCGACTAGTTAATTTTGGCCTGATCATGTCCTTACTTTTGGAGGCTGAGATGGACAGGCGTGGTCTCAAGTGGTTGGAGACAAAGCTGGGCAAGTACGCCCCACTTCTAGTATGGGAGTTTTACGCTGGTTATGCTGCCATTATTCTACGGGATCTTCTAAAAGGATAGAAGGCCTTGAGAAGCCCTGGTTGAGAGAGGTTCTAGTTCGAGGCCAGTGGGTGAACATTTTAGAGGAAACTATCTGCCAAGTACAGTTTAGGCCTACTTATATGTCACGCCCCAAGTCCCGTTAGGGCGGATTGGCACCCGTTGCCGATAAGGCCCGGGAGAACCAACCTATACCTATGCGCTTCCTGTACATATTATGAGGGATTTCTATGTTTGACATGCCTTTCAGAAGATAAACTATGATGACAAGCCAAAAGGAAATACATATGACTAGGCCGTTGGGGCCACGGTGTCTAAAGTATGAGACATGACTACACTTAGCTTTACATAGTCCACAAAGCCTCTAAATAAAGAAGAACATCTAATAAGGGTTGGGACAGGCCCCGCCTCAACTAACTGTACAATACAAACATAAGCTTTAGACATATACAAAGCCCTGAAGTAACCTGGAGCTTGGTGACAGCAGCTGAATATCCTGTACTCCTACTGGGGAGATATACTAGCACTTGTGCCTGCAGCATGAAATGCAGGTCCCCGTAACGGACGTCAGTAAAGATAATGTACTGAGTATGTAAGGCAGGAAGCACTGCATATGAAGTAACAATCTAAATGGGACTGTACACTGGTGCAGCAAAAGAGACCACCTTTAGCTGTACTGTGGGATCATGTACTTTATGTTCTTTATATTACTTTACCTTTACTGTAAAATCTGTGCACAGATGTAATACAAATGACCAACTGATAAGTGGTGAAACTATATCGGGTTCGTCCTTGGCTAGGTTATACTTAACCCCTCGGGCTACCCCCGCTTTGATAGGATCGTCCCTGGCTAGGTGCTATCTCCACCCCTCGGGCTACTACCTATCAGAACTGTATACTTTATATTTCAGTTACCTTCGAGATGATTCTTTTGGTAGCCATAACATTGGAGCTGTAAGACTGTATATGTAGCATATGACATGTGGATGATCATACAAGACAATATGATAATGAAAAGAGTACACTACACAAATGATGAAATGCGTATGAAATGGAACAACTCGTGAACTTTATTTTGTAACAGGAACTCATGTAACTTGGTATCCAAACATGTATGCAGATTTGAAGGTGACTATGTATGGAATCATATGAACATGTAAAAGAGTGAATACATGGTTAATAGTTGTGTAGGAGTTGGTGAGTGCCTTTATGTGCCAAGGAAGGTTCTATGTTTCATGTCAAGCAACACGAGATCAAGTAGCCTTACATACCTCGTCATCGGACCTTGTTACTATCTCAAGATAACCTTACCTTCCTCCAAACAATTATATACAATATAGTAAGGAATAAAACTAGCATTAATAGACAATAGATATAGCTTGGCAGTCCAATCATATAAGAAAACAATACACGGGCGACAAGCGGGTGTTTATAAACCCGAGCGTATTCCTTTAACCTTTTCGCTCCTTAATTGTATTTTCTCATACACATTAGCATGTAAACATCATGTACAACCTATTTCAATACCATAGCAGTCTTACAATATCCCACAAAGCACAACACATCACAATTCCACACAATCTAAAAATGGACAGCATAACGTTACCTTCCTTCGCTACATCT
>JAPFFP010027899.1:0-15912 GCA_026153255.1 Solanum medicagineum | reverse complement strand
TGGAATTTGAGTAATTTCATCAACTTTGGAATGATAAAATCAAGCTAGAAGCATGGTCAGTTCGAGTACCGAGACCCTAGATGTGAATTTATACCTCGGTTTATATTAAGCCTTTAAAATTGATTAATGAATGACTTTATTGAATATTTTTGGAAATATGTTCAGATAAAAGATTTGATTGTGGTTAGCTCCAAAATGTCAAATTTGGTCTAGAACAACCTTTCGCTCAACTTTCAAGACTTTGGATCTCATTTTGAATCTATTGGAGGAATTTAGTTAAAAATGGCCATGGGGTGGAACCCACATTAAGCCCTAACAACCTCATATAAAAATTGTAACTACACTGTTGTCCCCGGAACATCCAACTCATTGAGGTAGCATAGTATTTCTGTGTGCACGAATGTTTACTCATTTTTCAAATCACAATTAGCATAAGGAGGGAAATTTGAGGAACATTTCCTTGGCTATTTCAAGGCCTATTTGAGTGATTCAAAGGTCTAACTTCAAGAAAAGTTTGAGAGAAATATATTGGTGAGCTCTGAAACTTGACTGGGACCTTTGTTTGAGGTGAAACTTTGAATTTAGCTGCTATAATGCACCATTTTTGGGTTGAGATGTTGAGAAACTTTGAAAGCTAATTCTTTAAGCATTTCAGGTCCATGTTTTATTATTGTTGAGGCCAGCTTCTGCAGAATTTGATACAGAATGTGTTGGTGATATCAAAGTTGGGCTTAAAACATCCTGTTGAAGTAAATTTTCAAAGTCTGTTGTTAGTTTCAGGATTTTCAAAGTAGTTTCTTGTAATCTTTGGGATATAATATTACGATCATTATACATCCATTTTTAGTTATTCGATAGCCTAATTTGAGGAGAATTTCATAATGAACATTTTGGTAGGCTCAATGGTTTGATTGGGACTTTCGTTTTAGGTGAACTTATTGATTTAGCTGTTGTTGTTAGGTATTAATGGACTAAATTTGGGGGAAATTTGAAAGGCATTTTTTTTATGGGGAATAGACCTATGCCAAAGGGTCTGCACCTCTTTGGATGGTCTGTGGTTGAGTCGCACACCCCCAAGCCTTATTATACTTTATGTGATTCTTGGGTCCGAATCATGGGGTTTTGCTCAAGGAACATCATGGTGGTGTTGGAAATAGTTGTTGACACTTTGTTTGAGGCAATTTTCTATTTTTAAAACTGTTGGACTCGAATATTTGCCAATAACTTGATGACTTGGAAAAGTTTCATTCTAAATTGGATTCAAGTTGTTCTTAGGGCCATTTTCGGTAATTTTCCAAGGAGATCGGTAAGAATCATCTTTTAAAGCATCATTTGAGGTAATTTTGTTGAAATAAGACATTGTCCCTTTTTCGTAATTGTAGAAATAAAATGTCATCTTTTCTGTCATTGATTTTTATCGCATTAATACCTTGAATTACTCTCCATTTTGGAGTATAAATTTCTATCCACGTTATAATAATGTTTATAGACGTGATTTCAAGATTTCCCGTTGTGGGTATTATAATCCCATTTTGACCTATTTTTGGTCAAAATCCTGAAATTATGTTCTTGGTATCAACCAGTTCATTTTATCTTGTAGATTGATAATCTGATAGCATGGTAATAGTTGGAGGTGACTTGATCAAGGATAGTTATCACGGAGTTGTTTCAGAGCGCACGTGATTGGCTTCAAGTAGGCAACGATTCTCATTATTGACTATGATCTCCTGATAATGTTTAGTATATATTTCATGATAATTTCAGATCGTAATTGCCCTATATCCCTCCCGTTCCTTTTTTTGTCATTTCCGCGATTGTTGGCAGACCCTTAGTTTAAGGTAGGCTTTAAAGGTTATCGTCCGAGCCTTAGAATAGGATAGGCTTTAGGGGCCATAGTTGGAGTTGGTGGTTGTGCTATATATCAAAGTTGGGTGTTTTGTCTAATGTAGGGATCATGTAGTCTACCTTATATTATGTCAAGTCTTAGGCAAGTGAAGTTCCTTTTTAGATTTTAGTTTATTGTGGAAGTTGTGTCATTTTCTTAATGGGATGTAATATCCTATGGGGGAGAGTGTGGTTTGACTTGGGATAAGATTTAGCCTTAGCGTGTGGTTGAGTACTCTTATAGTGGTTATAGTTAGTTTTGACTTTTGGTGGGCTTTATTTGTGGCGATATGATGGAACAGGTGGCCGAGTTTTTTATAGACTACCGTAGTTGTAGGTTGTCTTATTGTTACTTCATTCTGGGTTAGAAATCATGGTTTTTGGGTGAGTTTTACTGTGAATTAAGAGTATCCAATATAGATTCTTTTATTTGAGAGGCGTAGTGTGGCTGTGGACTAGTTCAGCTTGCTCTATTTTGGACTTCGTACAAGCGATGGTTTTTGTGGCAGACTCTGCCTCCAAGCTTTCCTTCAGCACTTTGGGGCTCTTAGGTTGTATCCTTAGTCAACGGCTTGTAATGCTTCCATGTCTTTTACATCTATTGTATGTGGATATCTATTTTAAGGCCCGAGGACCTCATTTGGAGCAGCAGACTCCAAGTTAGTTTGCTCAACCCCTTTTTTTGTAATGGTTCAGGTTTGTTTTCTTAGACTTTATGTGACATGTTTGGATACTAGAATGACATGCAATGCATTTGATTTTTCATGCATATTGATTCTTTTGTATGATCCTAGTCATCCATTGGCTCATCATTGTGTATGGAGTGTGAGACTAGTGAAATAGTTTTCCATAGTACCGATATGATATGGTTGTGGACCAGCTGTATAGGATGGATGTTGATTGGGATTTTATTAGTTTTATTGGTATTCATACTAAGTGGACCATATGTACTTTGGAGTTGATACTTAGAGATGTCAAGGACATAGTCCTTTCTACTTTGGACTATTAGGGGCATTTAGGATAGCCACGGTTTCATTGTTTTACTAATAAGTACATCGACTCTATTTCTTCATTTTTCTACTATTATTCCTCTAGTATCACCGATGATAATGATTATTATGATATGACCTATTGTTGGCCTAGGCAATTCATACGAGTGTTATATGTTGTTGCATTAGCCCAAACTCTGTAACTATTTCTTCTTCTTCTTATTGATTTGACCTCATAACCTACCTTTCATGCTAGTAGATGGTAGACCTGATCCTTCCAACCACGCTTCTTATCTTCTTCTCACCACCCTGTATGTTTAATTGCATATTAGTTCAGTTGTTATCCTATTAGTTGCACGTTACTTGCCTTATTTTCATGATACTTATACTTGTTTTATCTATGTAGCTTAGTCCGCCTATGTTTATTGAGAACCATTTGTTTGTTACTTATACTAACACTTCTATCCCTACAAATCATGGTCTGAGTCCCTATTGTTGATCTACATTTGTGTAGAGCTAGCTGAAGATTTGAGGGATCTTGGTGAGCTCCTGGCGAGCCGATTTTTTGCTTACTGCTTTTAAGTTAATATTATAGTTTATTTAGAGATAGTTTGTATTGATGTTGTATTTGAAAAGCCTTTACTCTTATTTTATGTATTAAGAGCTCAAACTCTCATTGATGCCAAGACTTCGGGTGGGTTTTGGTATGCTATTTTCTTCAATAATTGTATTTATTATTTTTATTGTCATAGTTCTTTCTTAGTAGGATTATCTTCAACTAACTATCCCATTGGGTATGGTTCTATGCTACAGGTTAGACTTACCTACTGGTGGATTGGAGTAGGTGCCATCATGGCCTGAGAAATCGAGTCGTGATAGATTCGTATCAGAGCTTTAGGTTGACAAACAATGTTAGTGTGAGAGCAATGCCTAGTATAGTCTTGCGGATTGGTAGATAGATGTTTGCATCCCATCTTTGGAAGGCTATAGGGGCATTAGTAAAGCATTCAAGTTCTTGATTCCTTTTCGTGTGTTCTTACATTGAATAATCTCTAAAACTACTTCCATGGACTTCACTGTCTTTTAGAAGGATAGCACAAGTTCGCTGGTAGACATGCTTGAGGCATCAACACGTTTGTCTAGATCTGGGGTGGGTGATCCCCAGACTAAAATCAGGGTGTAGTTCCTCAATAGGGTTTAGCATCTGTATTTGACTACTTTAATAAATTTCTTGAATGGGTTGGACGTACCCTCACCTTCTTTCCTACATAGCAGGATTTGAGCCAGGATTTTGTTCAAAGATTGGCTTTACTACTCTGTTTTGCATCAGAGCACTTGGTAGTAGCAGAATCTACTTTTCCTCAGGCCGTGAGTCACCTGAGGACTATAGAGAAGGACTATTTTGACATTTTAGAGGTGGTTTTCGAGTTAGTGATGAATCTCTTCATATTCGACCCATCAACCTTATAATGATAGTGCTAGGACGTCTTAAGACAGGTTATGGTGACCCAGTAGGCAGAGATTAAGCTTGGGTCCTAGGATTTAAGCTATGGTCAATCAAGTCATACAATCCCATCAATTGTAGCTAGGTCTTCTCTGTAATCTACACAACAAGCTTAACTGGTTCAAGGTTGGAGGGTCTCAGTGTAGTCAACAAGGAGTGGTCCCTTTTGTGTTAGAGATGGTTGTCTGGTTGCTAGGAGGAAGATCTCCAATGATATGTCCTACTAGATATCTCAGTAGGGTGCTCTCAGATAGGGTGGTTCTAATGTGGGCTCTGATGTACTTCCTAGCTACCATGGTAGCATTATTACAGGGTATTCAACATCGGGTTGTTCTTACTGTGGAATATTTGTTAATTGGTCCTGTGATTTCCCTTTGTGGGCTATGATTTTCGTAGTAGGATTTATTGGTCTTTGACATATATGGAGGGGGATGGGCCACTAGGCTAAAAAGCATCCCTATAGTAAGATAGCTAGACAGTCTGCCCAGCCAGACCACTATTATGAATTCATGTTGCATCCATCCGGAGATGGTATTGAAGGTGTTGCTGGGGTAAATTTAGCATCCATATTGAGATCAGAGAAGATTTTGCTTATGATTTTATAGTCCAGACAGAGGGCATAGCTCTAGGTATTGAACATGATTATGTAAAATTATTTTCAAGATCTTTCCTGTTTCTATTATATGGTTTTGGGATCTTCATTCCCATTGTTGGTAACTTTATTTATAAAGGAAGTCTATTTTGTTATTTTAGTGATTTTCTTATTTGAAGTTATGTGTTTGTTCTTTCTTTTAGTAGTAGATTCATTTTTAGCAATGGATTGTCATGATATTGGATTATATTTGATATAATGGTAGAACAATACACATAGCAATGCTTAAATCGTGGCTCTAGTTACTTTTTCATATGATCTTGCTTATTGTGCTTAGTAGCAGGTTGTTTTTGTTACCGTTGTTAGATTGCGTGAGGTTGTTGTTGAGAGTAGTATATGTGATAAGACCCTGGTGGTGCTAGTTGGCATGACCTTTTAGTTGGGTAGTAGCCCTGATAGACTTAGAATTTGCCTTATTTATTTCCCAAAGATTTTGAGGTCTAGAATTGGTGGCTTTAGATGGTTGCTTGTGATGGGTAGTGTAGCATTAGGTCGTGGTTAGTTCTTCTTGATTTCTTGTTTCCTTTTCGTGGTGTTGAGGTCAGTTAAGCTACACCTCCTTTTTGAAGGTTAAAGCGATTATTATCAAGATATATAGCCTAACAAATATTAGGGTCGAACCCACAGGGAATAAGGTAGACTTAGAGAAATTCCAGGTAGTTCTAGTTGATTAACCTACTTATCTCCCCAAAAGGGGTAGGGGTGGGGGTGGGGGGGGGGTATAGAAAAAAATCCTAGACTAACACAAGTGTTAAATCAGTATGAAGAGCAACTACGGTATTGTGTTCCCCATGATTCTCTAACTTGGTATACCAGATATTGAATTCTTTTCTAGTATGTAGAATGCAGAACGGTAGGTTAAGTTTACCAAGCCCTTTGATGTAGGCGAGAGTAAATTTCACTACATGATTTTATCCATCTCCATAGTATGACATTGCTAACCCTTACCTATTGTTCCAGTACAACCTCCTCTTGATCTAGTTTGGTTGATTAGATGAGAAACGTCAATTGCATACTGTTAAATACTTTCTTTTCCTATTCATTACTACCTTGATCCAATCAGTAACACTAGGCGAGTTGTAACGTTGTCCAACATTAAAAAGCATTCAAAATGAAAAGAATTAATAAATACATGCATGCGCACTTTCCAAGAATTACGAACTATCCAATTTTACCTTGTTAGGTCTTCATGGTTCCCACAACCTTAGTTGTGGATTTAGCTAGTCATTATCATTGTAGATGCAAGAATCATGATATTAAATAGCATAATTAAGCACTTAAAAGAAATCCAAGTTCTTCAACAAAAGTCACAAGTATGAATTAAGAATGCATAATATTGTTTTCCAAGTGTCTCACATTGTTTCTCACTTTTTCTTTCTGACTCTCTACTGTTCTTTGGAAAAAATAACCTAAAAACCAATTTATATAGGGTTTAAAATACAAAGCCAAATCAAAATAGGAGAACTGGTTTGGCAGGCACTACGAGCAACTTTATGGGCCGTATAAACTTCTACGGCCTGTAATCGGGGCGTGGATTCCTTCTACATTTCAAGGACTGACTTCTACGAGACCTATCTATGGCCCGTGGAGGGTTTCATCTGATGACGTTTCACCAACTTTCCACTTTCTGATCTTCATAGTACGACACTAATCTATGACTTATATAATATTTTATGGCTCGTCTACACATTCGTAGATTCAACTTTCGAAAATCTCCCCTTCACTGATTTTTTCTACGAAACCTATTCTACGGCCAGTGGAAACTTCCACACCTCGTAAAGGGTGTTGTAGAACAACAAATTCTACAATTTCTGCACACTTAGCCCAAACTCATGACAACCCTGTAGTCCTACTAAACAAACATAAAAACACATCAAATCTACTAACATCATTTTGAGAACATATAAAATTCCATATTTTAAGCATCAAAAGTGCTATATTTTGATAGCATATCAACACCCTCAACTTAAAATTGTTGCTTCTCTTCAAGCGACGGACTCAAACCACATAAGCAGTATAATAACACACAGACCTCAATCTAATGGCACACTTCATCTCAAACTCAAGCACAAATACCCACACCACTCATGCAAGCATATTAGATAGCTATCAAGCAACATCCACACTAACACATGTGACTGTCATGACCTAAACTAGGGCCTAGACGTGTCTCGGTAAATGGGGAACCCGAAAGGATCCAAATCAAGCCTCTTAGCATATTATACAATCATCTTTGGTCATGAAAACATGATAAAAAACAAGAGAAAACATAAAAGAGGGAATTGGGACTAATGGAGAGAGTTTAATACTTAAATATCATAGATGAGTTAAAACTCAAGCATAATACATAGCTTATCCAACAATACCTCTAGAAATAGAAATTAGCGGGGCCAAGACAAGCAACTAGGCTCATCCTCATAGTAAAGACAATAAGTATTTTGAAATATACAAGATGTAATCTAAGCATAAGCATGAAAGAAGATAGACATTGTCCCCAGACATGAGCACTCACCAAAGCTAACTTGAACAATCTGCCTAGCCACGTGAAGGAGAATCATTGGGAGTTTCGGTTCCAACATGGTAATATCATGTGGGCATAGAGTATGCGTTAGTACTTTTGAATGTACTAAGTATGTAGGATGCAATGCAATAAGAGATAAGCAACATAATCGAACTGCATAAACATATCCAATGAATAAGCATGTAGTAATATGGCATCCATGGATGATCCATAAAGTAAATCATGCTTACATATAACATAATATGTTTAAGAAGTGAGTATCAATATAGAATTTCCAAGGACTACCACCCCCTTGGAGAGGTGATTGAGGTACAAACCCCTCAACTTAGTTATTAGGATACATTCCCCCCATTCATGGTAGCACGGGCTTATTACCTCCCGAGCGAGGCAATCGAGGTACAAACCCTCAATGTGGTTATTGAGGTACATACCCCCCCCCCAATCATGGTAGCATGGGCTTACTACCTCTCAAGTGATGCAATCAAGGTACAAACCCCTAAATGTAATTACCCGGGCCTACTACCTCCTGAGCGAGGCAATCGAGGTACCAACCCCTCAATGTGGTTACCCGAGCCTACAACCCCCCGAGCAAGGCTTGGTCAACTCACAACACTATAGAGAAAAATGACACATATGTGCATTTCTTTCATTATCGTAAAGTCATTAATATCATAACCCATGCTTTATACCTTCAACAACTCGAGAATCCATATCCGAACATTTTATCAAACCCTTGACGGTTGTGTAATGTTAGTGTCAAACCATGCAATTCATGAGTGAAATCGTGCAAGAAAATCCAATGTAAAACCACCTACCAATACTTGGTAATACCATCATGCAATATGCATCAAAACACTTCATCAAATCTCAAGATACATCGAATATTCATAGCTCAGAACATGCTAAAATAGTCACACTTTTATGAAACTCCATCATAGTTCATAGTCAATTCTAAGTAACTAAGACCCATAAGTAAATCAACATAGAAACAAGAGATTTATGTAAAAAGAAAGCTTGGGCACTATGGGTGAAAGGACCCAACGGTGGAAATCCACATACCTTAGCTTTGGAGAATTCCTTGATGAAGATTCGAAATGGGGACTTGAAGCTTGAGTGAAACCCTTAAGATCCAGACGAGTTTTGGGACTTGAAATTTGGGGTGAAATATTAGTCTAAGTGTTTGAGAGAGTATTGGGTAATATCTTGTATGATATGAAGGTGAAATATGGCTAGGTATAGGTATTTTCACGCATGGGAAGACTTAGGCCCAAGACCCAAAAGCCTAGGGCGCGATTCCTCGCTGGAATTTGTAAACTTGGAAAGCTGAAATTGTGATTCGGTCACTGTAAAAATTGGGGTTAGACCCATTGCCCACTCAATTTTACCCCATTGAAAAAGAATATGAAGTCGAATTTTTGATATCATGCACGGATTTTGAAATATATAGAAATTACGATTCCAGGCACTTCCTAGGCACATTTTCGGGCACTTTTTAGTGTCGTTTTAGTGACAGTGCAGCTATGACAAGCAAGGGAATCATCAATATGCAACCAATGAATAGGTATACTATCAATAATATAATGCAAGTTCCCTCACAGAAAGATGTCTCATATCCCACTCATGATGATATCTTCTGATTCAATGCGTGGGACTACACAAAAGCACTCATTCTCACAAAAGACATTCAGATGCCATGCTTAATACCATATGCTTTCCCCTATACTCATCACTATGATGTTCGACTACCTGGACTAGCACCACTTTAGGACTTTATTGGCTTGTAACATAGGCTTAGGGGGGCTTTGGTGTGATGTTTTCGGAACATAGTGTCACGACCCAAGCTTAGGGCCTAGACGTGACCAGCGAGTGGAAAACCCCAAGGAACCCCAAACAAGCCTCATAGCATATCATTACACATCCTTAGTTGCAGAAGCAATATAAAACAACATAAGAATCATGAACAAGGGGAATTAGGACCAAGGGAGAGAGAAAGAGTTAATACTTAAATAACATAGATGAGTCAAAGCTCAAACATAACACATAATTTGTCCAACATCACCTCTAAACATAGATACTTAGCGAGGGCCAAGACAAAGCAACCGAGCTCACCCTCATGGTCATAAGTATGCAATGAACGAATGACAGTTTTAACACATAACATAAGAGAATAGTCATTATTCCCGGAATGGAGGACTCACCAAAAGCTAACTTGAACAATCCATCTAGCCACGAGAAGAATCAATAGGATCTATAGTTCCTACACAGTAACATCATGTAGGCATAGAGTATGCATTAGTATATTTGAATGTACTAAGTATATGGGATGCAATGCAACAACATCATAATAAAAAATGCATAGTAATAATAAGCAATGAATAGCATAATAAAAATATAACATGTATGAATGATGCATGAAGTAAAACATGATTACAATTCATTTAACTCATATAGATCATAATACAGAAGTGTGGGAAGAGACCTCAGCTGACATAATATAAGACCAATGAGCTACAACTCGGAATCCCGATGTCAACACTACACCGGAAGAATGTGGGAAGTTACTTGCCAAGATAAACCTCTTAATGCCTCACTGGATCCACAAAGACTTGTGTGAACCAGTTACTCACCTCTTGTTCTTGGAATTGGGTACTCGCCTCAAGCCCTGACTTGTGTACTCGCCTCAAGCCCTCACATTCGCCTCTTAGAGAACTGGGGACTTGCCTCTAATCCCTTTACCTACGGTGGCACGTAGTTCTAGGACTTGGGATTCGCCTCTATTCCACTCGGTGATAAGTCTAATCCCATGGAATATATAGGATAATCATACTTTAATAACTTGTAATAAACATAGAGACATGGAACGAGTAGCGCTTAACAGCATTGACCTCATATGGTGAGCTTACTTCAATCATAAGAACTTATCATCATCAACATTATCCTTTCATTATCATCAAACATCAAAGGCTCAAAAGAGATATAATCTTAGAAGTGGGCTTAATCCGGCCCTACAACATCATCAACATTTTCATGACTTAAGCACATATTTAGAAAGCTAATAATCATCAAAAGGTCACTTGAATCATAACTCATCCAATGGATCATTAAAACATAAATAATCCTTAAAAAGGAAATTTATCAAACACTTGGAGGGTGTGTAGTACTAGTGTAAAACCATGCAATTCAAGAGTGAAATCATGCAAGAAAATCTATTGTAAAACCATCAATCAACACCTTGCAATACCCTCAAGCAATATATATCAAAACCCCTCCTCATATCTTACATAGATCCAAGATTTATAGCTCAATACATGCTAAAAAAATTATACTTTCATAAACACCAAATCACTGTGCAGTGAAATTTATAATACTCAAGACCCATAAATAAATCAACATTTAAATCACAAAATTTAAGTAAAAAAAGAGGCTTAGGCACCATGGGTGGAAGGACCCAATGGTTCAATACCACATACGTTAACCTTGAAGAATTTCTTGAAGAAGACTTTAATGGAGACTTAAAGCTTGAAGGAATTCCTTAGATTCGGATGAGGGTTTTGGGACCTGAATTTGGGAGTAAATATTTTGCTAAGTGCTCTGGTGAGTATTGGATAATATTTAGGGTGATATGAGGGTGAAATAAGGCTAAGTATAGAGATTTTTAAGTATGGGAACGCTTAGTCCCAAAACTTGGAACTCTTGGACCGAAGAAAAAAAACAAGACAAAAATAACACTGGTTTGCGACACGGATTAGTCATTGGAATTTGCATCTCTGCACAAATGAGTTCCACAAAAAAGGACATAAATTCTTCATCCGACTCAAAATGAAGTCAAACCAAGTGTGTTGAAAATCTAATTTAAAGAGCTTTATTTTGATAGGTCGTAGGCCACCTAGTTCTTTGTATGCTAAGAGATATACCCTTTTAAAATTAAGCCTCATAAATTGCATTTTTGTAATTTTTGAATTTTGATACGGTTGCTCTAAAATTCCGGTTAGACCCATTTGCCACTCAATTTTGTCCCTTGAACAAGAATATAATGTCGGACTTTTAAAATAAGGAACAGATTTTTAGATATATGGAGTTACGATTCCATGCACTTCTGAGACACATTTTTGGGCACTTTTTGGGGTCGTTTCAATATCTCCTCCTTGGGAACATTCGTCCCCGAATGTGAAAGAAACGTACCAGACAAGTGTCATCATAAACAAATCAGCCCCAATAAGAATGCAACATTATATTATATATTACTAACAGTGAGAACAAAAAAGTTGAAAGTTGAAATACCAAAATACCCTTACAATGTTAATTTATTACAATAATACCATTAAAAAAATCCTTTATAAAGTCTAACTCATATTTAATTATTTATTCAGTTGTTACTCTTCATATTCATAACTCTTATATTTTTCGTATTCTTCGTAACCTCCAACTATTTAATTTCAAACTTTAAGATATCTTTTGATATTCCCCCAATTTTATCTATATAATTCATCTTTTTTGTTTCATAGGACTCCTTTTGTATATTTATAGTTAAAAAAAATAGTGAAGTAATTAACACTATTGCATTACTTGTTTTATGGTTTAGTTCTAATGTAGAAGATTCTTGAATTTTGACTGGTTGGAGAGAAGATATCGACAAGAACACAAAATTTATGTATTGATTCTATATATTTCTTTTTTCTATATTGTTATGATTAAAGTCTTACGAACGATATATATATATATATATATTGAAAATTTTTCTTCTCTATCCTCTTTATTAGACTTATTTAATTTAGTTTTTCATAAATATCTAATTGTTGTAAGTTTTTTATTTGGATTCAAATTAGAATTAGCCATTTGCGACTTCATTGGAAGTTAGTTAGGTACTAACCAAAGTTCAAACCACGCATGTTTTCATAAAATGTTAATCGTTCTAATAGATTTATAAAAAAATTTACAGGATGCAAGGCACGTGTCCAAAAACTACTTACATCTAAAACACCATTTTCAAACTTTCAACATAAGTGTAAGATCATCATAAACTTGCCAACTTAAACATGAATTCATATTAATGACATAGGGGTGGAAACATAGGACTTGGAATAACATGAATGACTTAGTCGCTATCTTAGGTTTGATTAGAGTGAATGAGGTATGAATATCGCTCTCATAAGATGACTTCGGCTTCTTTGGAGATACCTTTGACTTGTTGATCCTTTCAAGAGGGCCTTAATGAATACCACATCCTCATTAATTCACTTCTGCGCTCATCCATCCAACACCTCCTCTGGGACCTTCCCCTAAGCCAACTTGTCCTCCACATCACCTACAATCTCACAGTGTGCTATAGCACTAGAGTCACCAACACATCCCATCAACCTAGAAGCATGGATAACCAGACTAACCAAACCCCTATCCATAGGCAATCCCAAAACTTATGCAACCTTACCAATTTCTTTACACTTTAAAAGGGCTCACAACTATAACTCATTTCCAACCTTAAACCACACCTATCCAAATTGTCTCTACGAACTATATCTCCCCCTTGGGAGACTACCTCCACTCTACCATCTTTCCACACAAAACTTCCAACTCTAATAAAGCTGAATCAAGGTCTTGCCTAATCTAGACCTATTAAGCAAAGAAGATTTGGAACCATTAAGAATGCTACACCACCACGCTCAACTTCCTTTAACCTACTTCTAATCTGACCAACCGATGGATCCCACTAATCTCCTCCTTCCAACCATTATCCACACATGCTAGGCTACCTAGAGCATCGGCCACAACATTAGCGTTAATGCGGAAAAATAATGCACACTCACTCATAATCCTCAAAGAATTCTAACCACCTTCTTGCTATCCACAATGCACACCTATCATATTTAGCAAACAACCTCTCATCCTCCAAGACATGCAACATTACCCCCAAATGATTCACAAGCTCTAAACAAATCAATACGTCATCACTAGACACATCCACAAACATATAATTGTAGGGTTTTATGACTCTATTCAAGAAAACCCAAAAACACTACCGGTGCATAAGCCAACCAAACAACTCCACCAATATTCAAAATGGTCATTCCTAGTTCAAAAGGACACTTAGGGATATCACCTACCCTCCTCCACACTTGAGAATAAAATACAAATCTCAACTCAACCTTAGTGACTAACCCATTGTAGTTGACCAAATAGATCGAGCATCCTTAACCATCATATTACAACCTTACGGGTTCTTTACTCATTGGAAGAATACTGTAAAGTAGCCAAAACTACCCCAAGACCTCAAACACCTCAAACTAAGTCCAACTGAGATAATAAGACAAGACTCCACGCAATGATAACATAGGGCAACCTTTATAGATCTTTTCTAGCCACTATAGACTCACACAGCCATCCAAGATACACACATGAATCCTATGAGCACAAAGGAATCACACAAGAGATAGCAATTTCTAGACCTATCAACACACCTTACTCAAAACTTCGGCCACAACTTTGGCCTTACATATGGTCAACTAAGTCATATGAGAGGCAATAGAAGAGAACCTACTCACAAGCTCTAATAATAGCCCGTTAAACCCAAGAAGCTCCTAATATCTGATGGGTTCAAAGGCCTAGGCCAATCTCTAAGCACCCATCGTCTTATTAGGGTCTACTTTAATACCATCACCCGACACCACATGACCTAGGAAAGCAACCTCTTACAACCAAACTCCCACTTCTCCTATTTTGCGTCCAACTTTCTTCCTTGAACTTTGCAGTACTACCCTCAAATGAATCACATGCACTACCTCATTAGGAAAACCAACCATCATATCATCACCAAAACCACCATAAGCCTATTAGAGTAGGGACTAAAAGATCTTACTCATGAGACTTATAAGCATAACCGGTGCGCTAGTCCAACCAAAGGACATCAACCCAAATTTGAAATATCGGAAAGGGACATTCAAGGCCTCATCTACCACCACAGTAATTCTATAAACAAAACGACTTAGGTTAAACACCTCTAATTCTCACAAGATGATAAATACTACCCTGTAGAGATCAATTGTATCTTAAGCCATGAAATAGACCTACCTCCCTTGCTACCATTTGACAACCTCCCACTCAAAGGTGGGCTCATTAGGGATTCAAGATCTAGATCTATGGGTCCTAACCCCCATGAAGACATTACATGCATGCAACCATTCCATCTCTAGTATGATATCAAAATCCACATGCCAACTCCAACAAGTCACAAAACAAGACCTAATACAATACAAACGTGAATCAACGCCTATGAACTTTCTATCAACAATATACCCAACTAAGAGGTAAACACCAAAGGTTCACATTACAACTTGGGAAACACAAGAAGCCTACCAGCAACTAAAAGAATTAATGAAAGAAATAGTAAACCTCAGATCCATCAACATCAAAACCTTCAATTTACCTTCCTTTGCCTTGCTCTTCAAAGCGACATCATAAACTAGAAGAGCAAAGAACATTGGTTAGAGGGGAAATCCCTATTTCACTCTTAAAGCATGACATAGGCCATGAAGAAGGGAACAATTCCTAAAATGTCTCACAACCTCCTACTCATAGTTGTGGTGCACAACACAACCATGAATAAGACTCTAATCGACGCGGCGTGCTGGACTTCACGGATTAATCAACCTAATGCTCTGA
Organism: Solanum medicagineum; assembly: GCA_026153255.1. NCBI lineage: Eukaryota > Viridiplantae > Streptophyta > Magnoliopsida > Solanales > Solanaceae > Solanum > Solanum medicagineum. The sequence continues at coordinate 706 of JAPFFP010027899.1, read as the reverse complement.
TACCATCTTTGTCACAACCCAAGCCTAGGGCCTAGATGTGACCGACGAATGGGGAACCCGAAGGAACCCCAAACAAGTCTCATAGCACATCATTACACATCCTTGGTCGTGAAAGCAATATAAAATAACACAAGAAACATGAACAAGGGGAATTGAGAGTAAGGAAGAGAGAGTATAATACTTAAATAACATAGATGAGTCAAAGCTCAAATGCAATACATAACACGTCCAACAACACCTCTAAACATAGATACTTAGCGGGGCTAAGATAAAGCAACCGGGCTCACCCTCATGGTCATAAGTATATAATAAATGAAAGAGGGTCTTAATACATAAAATAAGAGAATAGTCATTGTACCTAGAATGGAGGACTCACCAAAGGCAAACTTGAACAATCCGTCTAGCCACGAGAAGAATCAATGGGAGCTCCTACATGGTAACATCATGTAGACATAGAGTATACATTAGTACATTTGAATATGCCAAGTATGTGAGATGCAATGCAATAAGTGATAGGCATCATAATAAAAAATGCATACAAATAATAATAAGCAATGAATAACATAATAACAATATGACATATATGAATGATGTGTGAAGTAAAATTACTTACAATTCATTCAACTCATATAGATCATAGTATATAAGTGTGGGAAGAGACCTCAACCGACATAACATAAGACCAAGTGAGCTATAACTCAGAATC